>JBBPFP010000010.1:1757522-1789204 GCA_037974795.1 Kaempferia galanga
GTTAGCACGACAACGAAACGGTTGTGTCTCGGAAACTCATCCCATCCGGATTAGTTTTCTTCGTGAAAATTTTAATCTGGGGACATGGGACCCAATGAGACTCCGAGCACGGAAACCATCAGACTTCCTTGTCGTCAATAAGGAGATTGCCGGGACGAGTAGGAGAGTAGGGCAAAGACTTAGGGAGCTCGGTCAATGGTGGCTTCCTAGTTGTCGACGTGATTAGACTCAAATCCGTCGGGGATTGGGTGCAATGTTAAGTGGCGGAGAAGAGAAGAAAGCCTTGGGCGACGCCGGGTTGTATGTCGCCGGCGCAATTGGGGTCGGAGGAGGCGCGTTGGTGGTTTCGTGAGACAAGGAGGTGTCGGGGATGAGGAGATCGACGTTGGCTGGAGGGGCGAAGTGACGGGATTGGGAGAAGACGAGTCGGGGTCGAAGAGGAGTTGCAATGGGAGTCGGTGAACGAAGGTTTATATACGTAGCTTCAACTTAGGGTTATCTCAATTAAACCTTAGATTTATTCCTCAATCAACTCCCACTTAAATGAGTATTCCAAACAGACTCTTAGGCCTAATAAAACATCCTCGTGAAACCCGTCATATGATCTCTAATTAATTCCCAGAAAATTTCTAAACATTCCTGAAAATTCCATTTAACTGGTAGCTCGAGCCGTATATAACACTAAGTGTAGTGGAAAAGTATTTAGTTATTATTCAAATATTTACCGTTTGATTTCTAATTTTAGTGTATTTGTAAGAATTTTTCTTTTTAGTGGGATGCGTAACTAAGAGATATTGATCTTCTGGATCGTCTGTCGTGAGCACTTTTAGATTTATCCTGATGGTTGATGGAAAACTTTTATAGATCAAATTAATAGTTTCAGATTTAATATGGTATCATATCATTAATTAATTATTATTATTATTATTATTATTATTATTATTTGGATTTGGAGATGTTTGCAACATTCGTAAATGGATTTAAACTAAATGGAAACTAAATTTTATCAAGTAACTGATGCCCTATTTATTGGATAAAATGGATTTAAAAAATTAATTTATAAATTATTTTACCTAGCATAAATAATGCATAAATTAAATAGAGGAGGAGTGGGTGTAGGTCGCGTATATCGGAATCATGGCAGCTCGACTCTGAATTGACTCGATTTGGACTCGCGAGTCGACTCGGTTCGGACGGGCGTGTCGAACTAAGTTATAATACCAATCCTTAATACTTCGTCGGCGGAAGCCTTTCTCCGCACGCATCTCCTCTCCCATCTCCCGGTCGCCGTCTGGCCTGCCCTAGACATCACCGCGGAAGAGACATCCATCGACGCCAGTCGCCGGCAGCCTAGATCGGCCTTCTCTCCGATGATGTACGTTTTAAGCCTCCTATTTCTTTCTTTTCTCCAGTTACTGTGCTGTTTCTTGAAATCAACACGCCTCATCTCCCGCGTCTGCCTTCTTCGAGCACTTCCTCCTGTCGCCGTCAGTCATCTCCTTTTACTTTCCTTGCTTGTGCTTCTCCCTCTCTGCTACGAACGTCGAAGATCGCAAGAAGCTACTGATCCGAGAAGGAAGATATTGTCTCGGTGAACAAGGCAAACGAATCCGGCGACTAGGTCAAATAGATTTGAAAGAAACTGTGGAAGAGCACGTTACTAGGAAATTTTAGCCGACAAAGTCGCGACCCAAGCGATGCCCGCGCCACCGTCCTCCGGATGAACCCACCGCGTAGGGTTTTCCAATGGTTTCACGCCGGATTCGCTAATCTTTCCGGTTCTTCAGAAAAGGACGACAGTATGGGCAGAGAGAATTCATCAGTCTCGTACTTGATACTCGTGATCCTTTGCCCAGGGGCGTTCTTCCTTTGCTCCTTGCCTTCTCCAATTGCATACTTGTTTTAGCAAATCCTGACTCATGGTCTTTGTTGGTGCTTCATCCATTCTATTATTTCCATATTAATCTTTAAATTTGCATGTTTGATTTAGGAAACTGCTTTGCCAAACTTCCTTTTTTTTACAATCCTCTCTCTCTCTAGCGCTAATCTTCATTTGGGGGTAGGATTTGGTACGAAAGAGTTCATAATTAGCTCATAATGCTTCTCAACATGAGGAAACCTATTCGGACCTCCATGTTGCATGTTCTGATTAACTGGGCTTTCTAATTGTTATTAGCTTATATCATAATTTCTTCTGTATACTACCATTGATGTCAATTGCTAGTGGAGCTAAGCACTTTCTTATGGCACCATTTACTCGGAAGCGCAAAGATCAGTAGGTCTGCAGATAACATTATGACCCTTCATGGAATTAACGCAATTGTACTATTTTGGTCATAAGATGTACACTAGGGTATTTGTACTTCCCACTATATATATTCTTCGTCTTAGTTTTTTTCCCTTAATGTTTAATGCATCATTTTGACTATAAACAAACTAAGTGTTCCTTAAAAGCTTGGTAGATGGTTGAATCCTGTCCATTTTCATTTGGAACAATAAATGAACATGCTAATTGTTTACTAGTCTCGGATAGCAAAACAATTGAAATATGGACGTAAGTAAACTCAACTAATCAATGACCAAGCTCATCAGCTTTCATGAACAATATTCAAGATCATTTGAAAGTTTCTTCAGTGTTCAATGTAATTTGATGCTTGATATTTTTGTGTAAAGTAAATTATGTACTTGAAGATATATTTGCTTGTACAAATATATAAGTAAAAACGTGTATTGCATAAAAAATTAAAATGAAAGATTATTAATTTTTTGTAGCACATCTCATATATATGTTGATTATTTTTAATTCTTTTATCAAATTTGTTATGCACATTGTAGCATCAATTGACATTGCTTAAATTCGTAAGTAAGTTTAAATGTGGATTATGAAAAGCTTAAGTTTGTTTAAAAGTATTTATACTTAGTCTCTTTATTCATTTGAGTTTAAGAATAGTTATGAGCACTTAGTCTCTTTATTCATTTGAGTTCTAGAATAGTTATGAACCCGTGTTTGATTTTAATTGAGAGATGTGAATAGTCATCTCAAAAACTATCGGTATCAATCTTTAGCATGAACCTTTGAGCATGGTTGAACTCGGGCTCAACTTATATTCATCAATATTTTTGTCGTGAGCAAGCTTGAGCGTTGTTGAGCCTTACTCAGCTCATCTAGTTTACAAGTCCATATACAACATCCTAAGTAATCTATGATCTTCATGATAATATAGGAAGAAAAGTCAAATTGCAATATTGTTTATAGCAGAAGCAAGTAAGGTAAGACTGCACATTTTATGCTTGAATAGTGGCAATCAACTTGTCCATTTAAACTGGGTAATATATAAGCAGTATATGTTAAATAGTACATGAATATGTACAGACTAATGGTTGTCTTATTTTTCAATAAGGGATTTTTTTGTGTGTGACACTGCTTCTTTTCTTATATAAGATGCTATCTACCCTTTTTAACAATTTTGAAATGTCACAATGAGGCTTGTCTGACCAATCAATAATTTGAATTTGGAACTGGTAAGAGGAATTTTGCTATCAAGTAATGTAAATTATTTTCCATGATTCTGTATTTCCATTCTTAGATAACAGAAATCTTAAATATTTTAAACTCAACTTTATGCCCTATGTTAGTTAACATAGAATCATCTGCGATTTGTTTTCTTTACTTCATTGACTATCTATCTAGCTTGTGTGCAGCTACTATTTTTTGCTGGCTCTATTTTATTCACTTGCAGTTTTCTACTTTCTTTTTTATTTATCTGGAAGTTTGTTTGTGCAACCTTCCAAAAATTTAAGTAACTTAACTCCTGATTGTTTTTTAAGGGCTTGGTTGCATCAGTTTTAATTGAAATTGCAATACTTGAATTTCATGTGATAGGGTAGTTAAGATGTAGGATCAAATGACACCGTCTAAGAGAGAGAGAGTCAATAGACATCACCCACTTTTATTTCATTTATAATACTAAATTCAAATGTTAGAATTATGTCCATGTATGTGTCAAGCTTGTGATAATAAACAATGGAAATAAAAATAACAAAAAACAACACAATGCTAACAAAATATGTACTTAGAACTTTAGGATCCTACTTATTCCTTGTGACAACTTAAAACAAAATCACTAAGGGGGTGCTTGGTTAATTGATGGGTATGGAAATGGGAATGAGATTGATAGAAGTGGAGAATGGGAATGGAAGAGTTTTCATTTCCCCCATTTTGCTAAGTAATGGCTCATTCCCCTATTTTGTATTGTGCTGAGCAAAACGGTTGAAATAGTAAATCACCAAATCTTGATACCATTCAGCACCAAGGCTCAAAATCTTGAGGATGTCGTAGTTTTGGTCTTTGACAGAAGAGATACCTATGTTTCGATGCATGGCGATAGATTGAAGGTTAAAGGAGGAAGGAGATGCAACAAAGGAGATATTGTGTGCTGAGTGGTATCGAGTTTTGATAATTTATTAGAATGATATGTTTTGACTACTTCGTTCAGCATGGTACAAAATTTAAACCCTACCAGTACATACTCCTTATGCTTCATCTCTTTCCTTTTTCAACACCAATCCATTACCGATACCATGTATTGAAACATCGGCATGTTATCAAAATAGTATTGTCTCAGTCAAAGATGGAAATTTGGGTATGACTTAAGATTTTGGGCTGTAATTACGTTTGAAAAGCATAGATCTGATTGTGGAAGACGTTTACTTTGATTGCCATGGAAGGAGTATTTCTTAGGTTGACAATTTGGTCTGCCACTTTTGTTGGTGGTCTGAGTTTTAATGTTTGTTAATAGTCAAACTAATGTTAACTACCATTACATTTTTTCCTTTGGTTGAAGCAAATCACCTTGATGAAGCTATCATTAATGGCGCTTCTCTTCTAATAATTTGCAACATGATTCTTTCTCTTCAATTGTTACACCCCGGATTAATTTACTCATAGCTAAGGACAAGAAAAATAATATATGTAAGTGTATAACTTCTCTCTTAGATTTATGCATCTGGGATGGTATGTGGAGCAAAATGGAATGCCTAACTCAATTAAAATATCAGTTGGTTGGGTAAGATGTGATGGTCATGACAAGGTTTTTCTATTTTCTTTGTTGCTTTTGTGTGTCTAAAGGACTATGTCTAGTTCATAGGTGAAATTACATTCGCTAAATTGAATATAGACTAGCTGGATTTTCCTCCATTCTATTGTGAATAAGGTTTGCTTTTGAATGTACCAGTGTAATGCTCATACATTGTGTTATATTTTTTGTTTATATTTTCATTCAATGTTTTAAAGCAAATAAAATAAAGAGAAGAATATGGATTAATCATTTTTTTTCTTATTTACAACACCGGGTGTTGTGAGAGGAGTTAATTGGTTAAAGCAAAGGTTAAATTAACTCCATTAATGGCTAAATAAGGCTTTGAGGTTTGTTGTAGTTGGATTTGAAAGCAATGTTAAAAAGGGAATAAAATAGGAAGTTGGAAACAGGAATCCCTGGTTTGAGAAAGACATATTTTTTCCAATAAAATAGTACAAAAATTAGTTATATCTGAGTTCATTTAATGAAATGAACTCAATTTCATATATGAGTATATATAAGGTTATGGTTATCTCATATCTGTTAGTGACTTTGTATTCTTCAATTATTTGAGAAAAAGAATCTTTGATTGATGGGGACCTTGAGGACAGAACATCGCTACTTAGTGATTAAGAGTGGGGTGCCTCTTTCTTGTTCTTGATGATGTCCATAGTGAAGAGCCTCTCACTGAATGAGTGCCAGCTAGGGACATCTGACTGAACGAGAGCCACCCAGGGACTCTGGTTTTTGGTTCTTAAGAAAGCTCCTCCACAGTTGGTAGGTCAATCATAAATGAAGACACTTTAGAAAAGGGTTATAGACTTATCAGTATAGTGTCCTTATTTTGTGTCTCCATGTTACACGCAGACTGTTTGCTCTTCCTGACTTGTATACAACCGTTGTTGTCAAGTTATTCTATATTTCTATTTTTTAAAAACTTTGTAGGCTTTCCTTATATTTATTTTTCCTTCCAAGTTCAAATGACCAGTCAAAATGAGCTGATTTGATGGTTCACAGATAAGCCAAGAAAAAAATGTTTTTTTCTGATGAAGCTGGAGATGGTCCTGCAATTCTTAAATTGCAGAATTGGGGTCACTTGAAATGTCAGTTACAGCTATCAGAGTTCTCTGCAGCTTCTATTTCACCTTCTAAAGAGCTGCTGCTACTGCTTTCCAATTTGGAAGCTGTATTACTTCCTCTTGTTTCAGGTATTATGTCAATCCTGTTCACTGTTCTCCAACTCTAGCAATCTCTTCAGTGTGGTTTTGTATGCTTTTTTTTTTTTAAATTGAGCAGAGCAACTCTGCAAAGGAAGAAACAAAATGTGTTAGCTATGCCAAAAACATTTCTGAGTGCAACATATAACAATTTTTTTTTATATAAACAAGAAGTTCTACTAGCTCAGTAATTGAAATATCAGCAAATATCATATACGAATCAAATTGATCACCAGAGAATATCTTATACTAATAAATAAGTTAAAACACAATTATTCCAGCACATCAATATTAGATGCTCATATAAACAAGTTGTTCTTTGAAATAGTTTGATAATTGAAAATTCAAAGCAAATATCTCTATTGAGTTTAAATATAAAAAAGGGCAGACCGGTCAATGCGGGTCCGGGTCAGACCATATTGGGTCAATTGTACACAACCTTACCTTGCATTTTTGCAAGAGACTATTTTCATGACTTGAATTTGTGACCTCAAGATCATATTGAAACAACATTACTGTTGTGTCAAGGCTCCTCTTCTCTATTGAGTTTAAATATATGAAATAAAACTATGCACGGTATTATTAGTTAGAAATACAGAAACAGAATCCAACAAAGTTTCATTATTTTTCATATAGACAGCCTGTAATGCTTAAAAGTTTGGTCACTGAAATTCTCAAATCATTTATATTGAGTTGGAAAGATATTTATGAAATGAAATACAAGTGATATTTACCAAGATAAGAACAGCCATTTTGCCCAACACAAAAAAATGTGACTCTTTTCCATATACCAAAGTTGTTCGCAGAACAAGTAGGTCATTGTGATTCCATGTCAAAGCATCTCAAAGTTTTTAAATGTTTCCAAGATGCAAGCCAGATTTATGATGTTAAGAAGCAATAAACCATGCACTTTAATCCTCAAATAGAATCAAATTTTATTTTATTAAACAACTCAACTGAAATTTCATTGAAATGTATCACATTTTACTGGACATGTTAAAAGATCAAGATGTTTTCACAAAAAGATAATGAACAAGTCATGTAACATTTATACGTTGGGGAGTGTTATTTTTTAGGAAAGTTAGTAGATTTATATTTGCTTTGCAAAAATTTAAGTTTCACTAACTTTATCCGACTAAGTGGGGTCAATTATATTGATTCTTCTGCGTCATTCGACTCCATCATGTATTATATCTTTATTTATATTTAAATGAATTTTATCTTAATTTATCATTACTAGCCAAGTTCTCTTTGTTCTCCTTCTTTCTTGATTAATGTGCATATTTGTTATGATCTCACATCGCTTACCTGAGACATTTATTGGTCACATAAGTGTATGTTTTTATTATCTTAAACCTTAAACCCGTCTATAATAGTTTCCCTTCAATAGGTGTAACCCACTTTCTGTCTAATTTTTTTATTTATTATCTTGTCCATCTTCATATGCTCGTACATCAACCTTAACATTTTCATCTCTACAACTCTTACCTTTTGCTTGTGTTAGATTCACAATCTAACATTAAACTTCATATAACGTAGCAATATAGATAGCAAGTCTAATCATTATTTTAAAAAATTTTCCTTTAAGCTTTAGAGGTACTTAATAATTATAAGAATAATTGGCACTCTCCATTTCAATTATTTTGCTTATATCCTATGTAAAACATTGCTATCAACATTTTCATTTTTTTTTCTAAAAATGATTCTAGATACTTGAAAGCAAGTACTATCTCCTATTTTAATAATTACCTTTTTATGTCTACTATTAAATTTAAATTTTATATATCCGGGCTTTACTAAGCCTCAAACTTTACTTTTAGTTTTCTTTTCAGGATTTGAGTTTAACATTTACTCTCCACGTGTTCAGAGTTTAACATTTACTCTTCACGTGTTCACATGCTTCATTGATCAAAGCAATGTGCATCATAGTGATGTGCTTTGGATGTGCCCAATGAGCTCATCCACGACTAGTGTAACAAGATTTGAAATTAGAATTGATCCTTGATGTAACCTTTTCTATATAGGAAATAGTTCGGCTAATCCATCTCGTTGTTTTCATTTTTATTATTGATTCTCATACATATCCTTAATTTTTTTTAATATAAGTTTCACCAATACCTTTATAAATATATGAATTTCTCACAATTATGGTATATGTCATTGCCATTGTCGTCTTCATGCCATTTCATGTTTGTGGGGCCAGTTATCATAGGGTAGTCTTTAAGACACATTTTTTTGATTTGGACTTGGTTCTTGGTTCTACTAATGACAGGATGCATCTCAATTTTTGATAATAGTTAAATATAAATTTTTAAAATTTAAAATACCCATTTCTAATTTGCATGAATTTAGAGTTTATATTATATTATTTTCTATTATTTAATAGTTACTTTTCTTCATTTGCCTGCCACTTTTGTCCTCGTATTTTATTGTGCTTTTTGATATTTGCAGGAAAAGAGTCATTCAAGTTGGCAAACCGGGATGATTCACGTTCATCTTCCGCTGCACCTGTTTTATCGTCAATAGCAAATGTTCAACGAGATCCATTTCACGATGTGGTCGATTGTACAGAAGTTGTTCCCTTTTCTGACATTAGACAAAAAAGAACTTATTCAGTGTTTGATTATTACCCTGTGATATCTAATGTGAACTCATTGGCTTGGGGACACTATGGTGATTCGTATGGTCGGCCTGAAGATTATAGTTTTAGAGAATTTCTTATTGTCTCAAGTAACCAGGACATTACTCTTCATGCTTTTCGCAATGAAAATACCAAGACAATTGAATCATCTCCTGAAGATGTAGATGCAAATGGCTTGTGGATGAGGTGGAGTTCCATACCTAGTTCACTGCCAAATGAGCAATTCTTGCATTCTCATAATAATAAGTATTTCTGTGAGATAGATGGGACAACTGGAAATTCAGGAAAATTACATATCGAGAATCAGATGGGGGATATTGAGTCATCATATGACAGACCAAAGAGTTGGCTTTGGTCTTTTCTCAGTGAACTGGATATAAGTGAATCTGATGGTAAACACATAGGTCTGTTTCCTCCAAAATCATCATTTCCTCATTCAGCGGATGTTGTATCTTTTACCATATATAAAAGCTCTTTGGCATTTCTTTCTCACACTTGTCCTTTAAATCAACAGGAGAGCCATAGTCGTAGGGATTTAAATGAGATTCTTGATGATGAATTCATATCTGAGTTATCAGGCAACTTTCAATCCAAAATCAAACCAGAAGACACTTCATATAATTGCTCAAAGGTGTTCTCAAGCTCTTCACATAAGTTAATCGGTTTGGTGTTAACAACTTCTGCTGACTCTTCTATTAAAAGTTGTGAAAACAGTGTTGAATATTCAAATCACACATTTGTGGTAGTTATTATGTTACACTGGTGGGGCATACAGTGGGTTTGCTCTGTTAACCTTGAGGATTCATATCCTGGCTCTGGTCGAGTTCGTCCATGGGCCGACTTTCAGTTTTCAGGCAACTATCTTGTTTGCCTTAACAGCTCTGGTTTGGTCAGAATGTGGGTTGCAGATACTGGTAAGCTCATAGCGCAGTTTGATACTGTACAGTGCTGTGAAGTGGATAGATGGTTGCCATTTAATGGGCTTGCATCTTTTGAAAAGACAAATTTAAGTGATGTTGACCATGGTACCAATGCCACAAATATTAGAACTTTCAGAAAATTGGTGGTGACTTTGCACTCATTGCATCTAGCCATAGTCGATGTGCATGGGGTAATTTATTTAGTTTATGCTGGTGACTATATCTCAGAAAAGCATCAGAAGCCTAAACAATTGACACCTCATTCTGAGCACTCTGATCTTGGCTTGTTGGCTGGTTGGAAGGTTGCTGGTTATTTTGTAGGTGCTCAACAATCATTTATTGGTCTATCTGATGCCCAGGAATTTTTTGATTCAACTGTGCTAGGCCAATATTTTGCAAGTACAGATCAGGTTAATCTTAAGCAAAGAGAAAGATTAAAAAAACAGTTTGTAGGTGAAGAAAAACAATCACATACTTTTCAAAGTGGTTTTGGTGCTACTAGTTCACCAGTAAATGATAGTAGAATTGGTAACTGTGGATCCAAAAACTCTGTTCCTATGCGAAGAATTATTTTACCTTTAGACAGAGTAAATGATGACTGTATATGCCTTTCACCCTTTGGTATTACTAGGGTTGTCAAATGCTGCAATATGAAGGAACAGAAGGGGCACAGAGTTGTCCACACTGACATCCGCATGAATTGTTCAGTACTTGATGAAAGAGACTTCTATTCACATGGGAAATTCAGAAGGTGCTGTTCTGCTATAAATGATTCTTTTTGTCTTGGAGAATCACTTGGTTGTCTTTTTCAGGGGTTCTTGTATCTGGTTACTTCACATGGCCTCTCTGTTGTTCTCCCTTCAGTTTCAGTTTCAACTGCATTGTTCCCTTATATAGCAACTAGATATTCACCGCCATGTGATTTTGCTAGTTGCAACTTTGATAATTCAAGCATACTAGCGACATGCAAACCTAATGAGTCGTTAAGGCCTTGGCAAATTGAAGTTTTAGATAGACTTGTATTATTTGATGGGCCTAGAGAAGTTGAGCACGTCTGTTTGGAGAATGGTAAGTACTACTAGCTATGTACTTGATTTTTTTTTTTTTTAATCAAATATTAGTTCTCCATGATGGTCTTCACACCCACATTGGTTTGCTTACTCACAAATTATGAATCTTAAAATGATGCTTTTATCCTTTTTTTAGCTTCCGGAGTATCTGTTGTTAGAAATGGATTACTTCTAGATATTCTTCCTGTGACTCAACTATAACAATCAGAAACATCATATTTAAACTCATACTATGTAAGCTGCGACAGTGGGTTTATTTCCCTTTTTTCATAACACATTGATTGTTAAACTTCACTTGGGCTTGCTGGCGTGCAAAGACTATATTTTTTCTTCGCTATGCTCTTTATATATAGATATGTGTCTTTGATTATTAATTTATTCCTATGAATTTCCAAATAATTGGTTTCCCAGCTCGTTGTTGTAGCCTTCCTAACAATAGATTACTAATGACAGGATGGGACCTTAGAGAGGCTCGTTTTCGTCAGATGCAGTTGGCTTTGCGACACTTAAAATTTGATGTAATACAACAGTAAGATTCTCTTTTAGTTCTCTTTTCCCCAAAATACAAGCTAAGTTGGTTATATTGTTGTGGTAAAAGTTTCATTAAATTGCAGATACCAACGAATTTTCTGTTTTGTGAAAGATTTTGCAATAATGATTTCCCTTGCTGCTAAAAATTTTCACAGTTTCTATTTTATATGGTGCACTGTGAAATGATTCTGTTGTTACTCTATCAAATGATTCTCTGTTGTTCAATATCCATGAATGCTTTTAATAGCTATTTTTGTAAATGCTTTTAGTTTGGTCTAGCTTCAGTTCTTAAAGCACGTTTCTTGAGCTACATGAATGTTGGTAGTGCTTAGTATTTTTATTCCTTTTCCATGTTGTATGTATCCCTGTACTTTGAAGGGCGAGTTCCAGATTGATCCTCTACTAGGATTTTTTATTAAAGAATTCCTGTACAAGGTCCTTGCTTGAGAGCAAGAACAAAATGTCCTCATAGTCAAAATCATTTGTTATAAGTTTCAGTGTCATGCTAGTTTCTTAACTATTAAATTTTCTAGCTCCTAAGTTTCTAGGCCTTCCAGTTTGGTTAGCCTATAGAAGGACTTGTATCACACTTTTTGGAATAATGAATGCTATTCTAGAAAAGTAAAAATTCCGGCTTATTGTGTAATTGCCAATCTAAGTGATTGTTTAGAGAACCCTATGTGTCATTGCCAAGAACTCCAACTAAAGAATAAGACTATCCAATCAAGTCAGCATGTATACTGGAACTGGTATTATGATATAATATTTCTTGCACCCTATTACCTATCACCATGAGAAGTGGCTTAACATCATCATCATCACCGGTATAGCCAACTAATCTAGAGAGCAGACATCCTACTCAATTATGTTCTGACCAAAGCTAAATGTCAATGCATCTCATGTATATGAAAACACTGATCAAACTAGGACAAGTGAATGAGGTCCAGTATTTAGTGACAAGATAGGATGAACTCTTCCCCTAAGCGTTTCCTGCCTAACTGATTTTAGACATGTGAAAAGCATTCAATCTTTTCTTTCTGTAAAGTTAGTAAAGTGACCCTTCAAACTATAGAAACCAGTTATCCCAATAGTGGGATATATTATACAAAAATGACCAAATCAATCTCTCTACTCCTTCCCCTTTTCCTTCCCCTTCTCCTTTTAGTTTTGATTTTCTGTCAAGCCCTCATCCTTCCTCTTCCTTTTTAAAGCTAGGATCACTTTACCTTGAAGAAATGATGCATTAGTTAGTATTAGAGCAGGGTGGCATTGTGCCAGCAAGAACAGGGAGAACTTTCATAGGAAGATTGGCTGTCATTGAAAGAGCTAAGTTGCTATTGAAGCTTGTTGAAGAGATAGAAGGAACAAACTTTGACAGCTTTTGAGTTGAGAAATCTTCTTCCTCCAATGTGATATAGAAAATAAATCAAGAGGGAGCATCATTAGGAGTTCCATTATACCTTGAAGGGATTGTTGAACTTGAGGGGTAACAAGAATATTAATACAATTCACCAAAATCCATGAGCCAAGAGCTAACTTACCATCGTAAGCTCCTCATCATTTTGATGTCAAGATACCTTATCTAAATAAGTCCTGTTCTCAAGATGCTACTAGAGACATCACATGCAAAGGTGAAAGTTGATGTTTTAGAGTTTGATGGAAGACATTCAAAAAGAGCTATGAATTGGTTATTTGTAACCGAGGAATATTTGGTTTGGTATCACATGGCAGATGAAGTTCTAGTTGGATTTGCCAAAATTGGAAAATTTGAAGGACTCCTAAAAGTGCAATTGAAGCTTGAAAGGTATTGAAAGTGATATTAGAAAGTTGGGGAAGGTGCACTTTACACATGACAAGAAATGAAAGCAAAGCTTAAGGAGAAACTAATACCACCAAATTGTAGTTTGAATATGTGAACAACTTGTCACTCTTTGACCAGAAGCAATAAGCTATATGCAAAAATTTAATAATATCAAAACTTGAAGCCATGTTGTGGAAGATCTTTACCTCTCTCGCTTGATTTAACTAAGGATTGACTGAACTCTTTAGACAATCTAATGCAACACCTAGTTTGAATAAAACTCATATAAAGCTATATTAATTGATGCTACACAAAGGAAAATTATTGCAAAAATTTAATAAATATTGCTTAATTCATTTTGATGCAAGTCGTGTGCAAAGGCATACTAAATAACATGATACTTGTTAGTTAAGTCCATATAGAAAAGATTATTTGGGGTGTGTTAATCCTAGTGTTTTGCTAAGTTATGGGAATAATACATTTCAACTATGACATGAATCTCAAATCATGCATGAGGGTTTGGAAGTCCTTTTTTAAGAACAATTAAATGACTTATTCTTCTAAAATTAATTTATTTGCTAATTATATGGCAAATGATCTAACCTAATAAACAAAAATTTTGTACTTTTTTTAAGACTAACTTAGCTTAAGAAATTTAAGTAGGTTAGAGGAGTATAAAGATTTAATTTTTTATTGAAGAATTTAAATTTCAAAAGGAGAATAGACATAAAATGAAATGTAAAATGGAAAAGCGGTTGAACACTATGATATTCCAATAGAGATATTGAAATGCTTAGAGAAACTGGGTATTAAATGACTTACGAAGGTATTTGATTAAAAGGGAAGAAAATGTCTAATTTGGTGGAGAGTAACTAGCCTAGTACCCCTTGTAAAAACAAAGGAGGCATACTTTTTTTTTTGCGAATTATAGTAACATTAAGCTAATGAGTTAAAACTTTGAAAAAGAGTGACAGAAAAGAGATTAGGGAGACACTGATAGAAGCTATACATCTTTTCAACAATTGATTGAAAAATATCATGAAAATAAGGAACTCTTATATGGTATTTATTGATAAAGCTTATGACAATTTCGAGAAAATTTATGTTGAGAATTATAAAAAAAGATGCTAGCATAGCATTTATTGACATACTTATAGCTATATGTGAGAATGTAATGACGAGTGAAACTTCAACGCATATCAGCCACAAAATATTTATTATAAAAATTGGGTTATATTAATGATCAGCTTTAAGTCCATATATTTTTACACTAATTATGAATCAACTCACTAGACACATCCAAAACATGTTACTATGGTTTATGGTACATATATTATTTTGGTCAATGAGACACATAAAAGAGTAAATGCTAAATTTAAATCTTAACGAGAAATATTGGAAGTAAAAGAGTAAATGCATAGTAAAGACAGAATAAATGGAATTTAAGTTGAGTAAATAGATGTAGCAAAATAATTAATAAGTCGAGAGATGTTAAGTTTTTGCTAATTGAGAGCTTTAAATATCTAGGATTATTTTTGTTGTAAAAGGACAGAAGGGTTGATGGCATAGAATACAAGCAAAATAGTTGAAATAGAAGAGGGCATTAGATGCTCTTTGTGATCATAAGATACCTCTAAAATTTAAAGGAAAATTTTATAAAATGAGGGTTAGGCGTGGTATGTTATATGGAGTTAATGATAGGCTATGAATCAAGCACATGAGTAGAAAATAAGAGTTGTAGTGATGAGGATGTTTAAGTAGATGTGCTGATATATGAGAATGAATAAGATAAGAAATGAGACACATTAGAGAGAAAGTCAAGGGAATCCAAAATGTTTTTTAGATGGTAGGAACATGAACTTAGGTTGCTAATAAATGTCCCAGTTAAGTGATGTGAGACTATAAAAAATACACACATTAATCGAGGAAGAGAGACTAAGGAAGACTTGATTAGTGATAAAATAGAATAAATTTTATTTAATAATAGATGAGGATATAGTAGGGGATCAAATCCAATGGCATAGGACGATCCATATAGTTCCATTATTTGACCTCACTTAGTAGGATAAAAGTTTAGTGTTGTTGTTTTGACTACTTTAAAAGTAATATAAAGCATACAAAATTTAAAACTTCTTGATTGAAATTTTTAGTTTAAACTTTCTAGACTTTTAGTTCTCTCATATGGTTTTGGGGATTGTGTGATGATTCTATTTTCTTCTGCTTGGTCACCCTTTTTGATGACTATGAAATGTTGCAATTAAACAATATGTGGAACGGCCTATGTGGCTCTTGCGGAAATGTTAATATATAAGCATGACAACTTGAATGCTTTCAGTTGATTGCTATATCCTTTAATTTGAAAATTGAATTGATGGTTAAGTGAACATTAAAATTAATAGTTATCACAATCAAGATTTAAAATTTTGAACTGTGCTAAAATTTTGGCCTTTTACCGGAACGATACTATTTTGGTATTATGCCAATATTTCCACATATGGTGTAGTAATGGATTGGAGTTGCAGAAGAAAGGAAATGAAGAATAGGAAGGAGACATTATTTATGTTGAGTATGGTTTTAAATCTTGTACCATGTGAGATGAAATGGTAAAAATATATTATTCCGATAAATTATTGAAACTCAATATCACTCAACATAGACAATGTCTCTTTCCTTTGCTTCATCTCCTATATCTTTCAACTATCAATCTGTCACCAACACCATACATCAGACCGTCGACATATATCGCTTCATCTCCATTTTTCAACTTTCAATCTACACCATACACATGAGCATCGACATGATATTGGAATAGGATCTTTCAAACCAAAGATTGAAATTATAACACGGATTTAGATATTGAGTACCGAGTGGTACTGAGTTTTGATGATTTATCATAATGATAAGATTCGTTTCACCTGACATGGTACGAGATTTTAAACCATGATCATAGTACAATGAGAATGAATATAAATGCTTTTGAAGGGTCAATTAATTTTGGAATTGGCATAAGTTATTAATTTTGAGAAAGATTTAATTATAATTTTGAATGTATTATCAATCATTGAATACCTTATATATTTGTATATATATATGTTTATAAAGTCTATCTTATATTAGCTTCAAGGATCTTATGCTTTCTTACACATGCTTTTTTAAGTAAATATTTCGATCTGGGTAGTCTGTTTTTTCTTTCTAGCTTGCATTTCCTTTTGTTGGTTTCCGTTAGTTACAAGTAGCTCTAACATTTCTATTATGTGTAATGATTGTAACCCTATGTAATCATATAACATTGTCATGCTTTTAATTTCTTACATGTTAGTTTGAGCTATGCTTAGTTCTTTGTGGACGTACACTTCATATTAGAGAAAATGGATAAAAATCATGATTATGTGTTTTCTTCCATGCATTCTTTTGAATCAAATGTTTTATTCAGGTTATAGTAACCACTGCACATTCATAGATTCCTTAATTGGGGGTTCGGCCTGAAATATGTGGTACCACACAATCAATTAACAAACCATCTGATCTAGACATGTCTTCCTTAACTTGAACCTGTGGTTTGTTTTCCAGATCTTTGGATATGCTTGCTGACGTTAATCTGGCAGAAGAAGGCATCTTATTATTGCTGTTTGTTTGTGTTCATGAAATGCACTGTTGTAATGATAGGGACACTGATCTTGCATCAGTATCTAGGTATGTTTTTTTATGACTAATGAGATAATATTTATTGTATGATTAGTAATCAGTTCCATGGCCAATACATCAGGCATCTTTGATTCTGCATTGCATGTTATTTTAACAATTAATATTTATTGACTGTCGTTAATATCTTGCATTATGCCGCAAAACATGTGCTTAAACAATTCTAAGTGCTGTGTTATGGATTTTTATATCTCAAATTTAGTTTCAAATCAGAAAGATGTAATGGCTGTCTTGAAATTTTTTAGCTATTTATATCAAGACGTTGGCATTGGCTATTTGCATAAATATTTGTTTATATTTTAGGATTAGACTTGGGTAGTATAATTCTTTTTCCCTGATTCATTTTGACTGTAGAGGTTGTTAATCAGACAAAAGATAATTAACTCTGATGAATTAGAATCTTTAAAATAATTGTTAAATATAAGTCTGCTCTTTTGGAATTGTCTTGTGCAATATCAATCTGGTTCCTTCAACTTTACACACTAATTGTTGCATGATTTTATAGTTGTGAATTTGTGATCACTGGTTATGTTGCTTTAGAAAGTTACATGCTATGCTAGTTCGTGATAGCATTTCATGATTTTGGGTTTTCATCTCCTTCTCATCTCAATATGAACTAGTACTGTTTCAGGCTACTGACTCTTGCTGCTTGCTATACAACTAAAGTGATTCGTAGATATGGTTCTTTGACTCAAAGAAAACTCTCACGCATAATGTTGGAAAAGGATTCAGACCATCTCAGTCACGGTCAAACTTGGTACCGAGGGACCATGTTGGTAACAATTCTAGAAGAATTTATGAAATGGCATTCTATTTGGAGGTTATAAGAAATCTTCAAAGTCGGTTGATTTCGAATAACAGAAGACCAATCCAAGATGTATGATACTTTATTTCACTTATAAAATTCAGACTAAAATGGGTTTATTTGGTTTCTTGGTAATGAATTGTCATTATACTGTTGATTTGTAGCCAACAGATGCTAGAGATGCATCAAGTTTGGAGGATCAAGAAGCATTGCAGAGTGATTCCATACTTTCACATCAGCAGATTGATAGTTCAGAACATCAGGCGAAGGGAGATTGTTCATCAGGTGCATCTGAATCGCCATTGGACAGTTTTGGTACTCTAGCAGTTCAATCAGTAGAATCTTCTCCAGATATGATTAGAACTCATGAACTTTGTATCCGTGAGGTTAGTATAATGCAAAGGAATCTGACTCCTTTGGAAAATCCCAAAGACATGATTACACGTTGGCATTTGGATAATTTTGATATTAAAACTGTTGTAAAAGATGCCCTACATGCTGGCCGTCTTCCTTTAGCTGTTCTTCAGATGCATTTACAAAATCAGAGACAATTAACATCCAATAAAGAGCCTCAAGATATTTTTAGTGAAGTCCGCGATACCGGAAGGGGTATCACATATGATTTATTTTTGAAGGTAAAATGTTGCTCAACCTTATAACAGCGTTTAATATTGCATATGGTTTGTTTTTAAAGAAAAAATCTTGCATGATATTGTTGTCAATTCTGCAAGTGCACGGAAAAGTTGTCAAGTAATAAAAGATATCTATTCATTGTTGATTAAACACTAGAGATTTCGCAAAGTTATCTAGACGATTGAAGGTTGTGTGAAAGTAGAGCTTGTGAACTTGAAAGAGATGATCTTGAGAGGGGATGAGCGCAGGGAGATGGTTTTTAGGATTTTGATTTCATTATGATGCCGATTAATGTCCCTAGTACATGCTCACTTCTTGACCCTCCATTTTTATGATCATGTAAGGATTCTAACCTAATTACCGGTAAGCTACAATAATTCCAACAACATTTAGGAAAGGAGTAACTCTAGAAAATTCTATTAAAGGATACCCTCAGTCACTAAAGCCCTCCCGACGCGTCATACAATTGCTAGAATTATCTCAGTTAGTTCCTAACGAGGATTAAAGACTATACCAGAGTGTTTCCACCATTCTCATTAAATGCTACTAAGTAGAAGAGGTAAGACAGAAAGTCCGGTTAAAGGATTACCCAAGGGCCTGGTCATACAATCGCGGTATTACACAAGTTGCTTCCTAACATTAAATTAGTGTAAACCCATTAAGCTCTTAGTTAGCTAATCCATTTGGAAGATTAGGCCCCAATTCATGGTGATACTATGGAAAATCTAGTTAAAGGGTGACCCTTTGTCACTGCCCCGGTCATACAATCTATAGTATTGCCTCGTGACTAATTCCCATTTACACATTTCATCAAACACTTACAAGACACATAGAACATGATATAAACACTTCATTGAACAAGGAAATGACATATACATAGTTCATACATCAATCAAAACATCAAAACTACTGTCTACATCTTAGAAAGGGGAGGATCTACTCCATCACAAGAGAATACAACCAAAAGACAAAGAAAGTTGTAAACTACAACTCAATATATGGAAATAGAGAGAAGAGAGTGTTTATCCTTGAAGCCCAACGTCTTTAAGAAGAAGAGCTCTGGGTTTCCCCCTAAGGGGGGAATCTTTCCAAGGAAAGGCACGAACTCCCAAACCCAAGATAATGAGAAAAGGGGAAAAAAATCCCTTTTATAGGCGGTGGGCCATGCCCTTCGTTTTCTCTGCCACGACCGTGCCTGAAGGCAAGACCATGGCGTGTGTGCCACGACCGTGGGTGGCACGGTCGCGCCTTAGGGCACAACCTGCCCTTGGCATTCGCTGGATGGATGAGGCATGATCGTGCCTTTTGGCATGACCGGGCCATGTCTCTTACTTGGATGGGAGGCACGGTCGGGCATTGTGTATGGTTGGGAAGAGGCACGATCGGGTGGTTTGGAGCGCTGAGAGTCACGCATGGCCGTGCCTTTTGGCACAACCCCAGTTGTTGCTGATTTGCTCCGGCACCCTACTCCCTCCACTCCATTTTTGCTCTAAATTGCATCTTGTCAATTAAAATAAGCAAAGAGTATATCTCTGAATAAATAAAATATAAGTATGACATAATAATAGGATAGGATGCAATAAACATAGATTATATTTAGGAAATACAAGTAGAAGTGGGTCAAACAATGTCTAGAAACATATATAACCTACGTACATCAGATCTTATAACACACTTTAAAGTATTGGTCCAACATCGATTTGTGTGTATTTTAGGATTGGTATACACCATGTACTACTTTACAAGGTTTAAAATATTGGTCTAGGTTAGATCTTCAATACCATGTTCTAGGTTTAAAATATTTTGGCTAGAATGATACACTTTCAATACCATGTTATGTTAACCTATGGTACACTTTAACACAAATTGAAATTGGTTGAGATCAACTATTAAAATTTCATGGAGTATCAAGGAGCACATTTCGGATTGTTGAGGAGCACAATCGAAATATTATGCTATGTCCCTTGATTAAAAACAAAATAGAGTGGAGTGGTTAGAGAGGAATAGGCAATAATTCCAATGTTGTTTGTGCTGAAATAATGTTGGCATGTAGGGTTAAGCGATACCAATCATGTCTCATTGTACACAAGGAGACAACAAGAATTACGCATGATGTTGGAATAATCTTTTTTGGATCTAGGTGATAGATGATGGAGGAGTTCAGTAGAACATTGAAGGAATGGAGAGAGTATGAGTCACCAAGTAGGAATAAGGAAGGTTGCCTTATCATGACCTCTTCGAAGGTGGGATCTCATTATTGTGAGCAGAATTGCGGTGGAATTGTAAATGCCACGGTGGAGATTTTTTTTATTCAACCTCGATATAATCATTTTAGGAATCTTTGAATTTAACCTTGATTTAAGATAAATCTAATTTTAACCATTAATTTTAGGTTTAATCAAAACTTTAACTTAACTCATTTTAGTCCACTATTAATTTTTGGGAAATATTTCAATTTGTTGGTAATTTTTAAATAATGAAACTCTTATTTTTAGTATTTAACCTTGATTTTAAAGTAAATTTCATTTAATTACTAATTTTTAGATGACTTTTATTTTACTATTCATTTGAGGGTAAATCCCATTTAACTAGTGATTACAGTAAATTCCATTTTATCTTTGACTTTAGCTAATTTTCATTTTTAACCTTTGATTTTTAAAGTAAATTTGACTTTAACTTAGATTTTTGCCTTTTTACACTAGGGTGCACTAAAGTTTCACATTTCCCAAAAATGCACTAAAGTTTCATATTTTCTAAAGGGTGCACTTAATTCCAAAAATACCCTTCTTTCTTTTCTGCCTTAAACCTAAGTAAAAAATTATTTTTTTATTTAAAGTGAACCAAAGTACTGAACCAAATCAAATCGAATCAAGAAACAGAAATTTAATTATTTTATCAAGGAGTTTGAACAGGAGCCTTGACGCAATAGTAAAATTATCGTCGTCTGATAGCAAAGTAGGATAAGGCTGCATACAATAGATCTTTCCCCAAGATCCTGCATTGGTGGAAGGTTCATGTATCGGGCTGCTCTTTATCAAGGGGTTTCATACAAACGTATTTAATGACTCTTAAAAGCTTATTTTTTAAAACTCATAATGATCTCCTAAATTTATTTATATATTTATTCAAATAAAAAATTTTAAAATTTAAAAATGAAAAAGAGAGTCAATAAAAAATTAAAAAAATATTAATAAAAATATAATTTTTTATTTTATTTTTATCTTCTTTTAATAGCTAATCAAAGAGAAAAAAATAAAGCAAAATTAAAAAAGAAAAATCAAAATAAAAAATTAATTAACCTTAGTGTTGCTTTGGTCAATTCATCCACCCGCTTGCTGTGCTCCGGTCTAATCATTTACGAACTTGGTGCTGATTTCAAAGCATCATCACCTTGGCGTCGATTTCAAAGTATCACCACCTTGGTGTCGATTTCAAAGTATCACCGCCTTGGACTACCTTGCGGCTGATTTTCAAAGCATCACCACCTATAAGGGTTGTGTTGAATTTTTGAAAACACATGGCTAGGAATGCTTTGAAAATTTGAAACTTTAGGGCACGGTAAGACATAAGAGCACTTTAGAAATCTACCAAAGTTGAATTGGATCTCATAAGAGCTACAAGATCATTAATGAGTTTTGGCCGAAATTGACCAAAACTCATTGATGGACCTAGAGGATTTAAAATTCTAAAACTTGGACAGGAAGTAAAAGAGGGGAGTGTACAAAAGGAAGATATGATGTGCAACCTTGATTCTGAGTCTCCTACTTGAAGTTATGGGTTCGTGTCGCTGATTGAATTTTTGAAAACAAATTGTGCATGGCAAGGAAGGGTTTGAATATGAGACTTTAGGGCACGGTGAGACTGAGGAGCACTGCAGAAACTTACAAGACTTGGATTGGGTCCCATCAGAGTTGGCTAAGGCTAGCCATGGATTTTGATCGAAATTTATTAATGGACCTAGAGAATTATGGAGTGAGTGTAGAGAAAGTTGATATGGTGTCTTCTCCATATGAAGTTATGTGTGTTGATTTCAAATGATTTGGACTATAGTGGTGTTCTTTTATAACGATTTGTTGGTTTCAAACAGTCGGAACCATAGTTGTGCTATTTTATAAAGATTAGCACCATTGCGTCGAAGAAATTACAACATAGTGGTGTTGGTTTCGAAGAATCAGGACCATTGTGGTGCAACACCATTGTGTTGGAGAAATGATAACAAAATGTTACTTGTTTCGAAGGATCAAGATTATAGGACTAATATGGTGCTATTTTTCAAAGATGAACACCAATACATAGCACATTGATGCTCATCTTTATAAACAACACCACTATAGTCCCAAGCATTCGAAACCAATACTCAACTTTATGTAGGAGTCTCAGAACCAGGTTGAACACCATATCTACATTCTCCACATTTTACTCTTTTACTCCATGGTTTTAGAATTTCAAATCCTCCAGGACTATTAATGAGTTTAACTAAAACTCATCGATGATCTTAGCCAACTTTGATGGGATCCAATACAAGTCTTGTTGGTTTTTGTAGTGCTCCTCATTCTTATAGTGCCATAAAGTCTGAGATTCAATGCCTTTCTAGCCTTTTTAAAAATTCAATCGGCATGCCACTTGACATTATCATAACATCATATAGGAGGCTCAAAACAGGGTTGCATACCATATAGGATATTTTCCACAACCACACATGATAATTTGTGTTTCTCTTTTTTTATGATGTGTAAAACATATAAAGTAAATACCTATTCAACCAAAAATTATCCTTATATATGTGTAAATAATGTATATAACATATCAATCATTCCCTAATTTCTTCACTTTACAATAGGCAATCTAATTTTATCTAGTTTCTTAAACCAAATTTAGTTCTCTGATTCAATGAATTTTATCTACATTGAATCTAAAGCTAAAGCATCAAAATTTTAAATTTGTGACAATTTGGATTCATTAAATATCTGTAGATGTGGAAGAAGCTGAAAACCAATTTCCGTGACCATTCTACATCAATACTTTAAGTGTGGGGCCGGCACTAGGGGGGCAGTTAAGTAACAGATTTACCTTTTTTTAAATGTCGGAGTTCTTTGATTCGATGTCTCTAGAATAAAATTTGTTAATATTTTCATCGTATGCAATATCAATAAAAATATGGATTTCAAATTTATATGTAATGAATAGTTGTGTAGGATTCAATAGGTACCAAATATTTTATGAGGTAAAATGGAAGCATGAACTCGATAGTCAACACCTAAAATATAAACTCAATAATAAGTATCTATAATAATTGAATATTAATGAAAATGGTTTTTTATATTAATATGCATATATTCATACTTTATTGATACTATACTGCTATAAATTGGCAGTATGGTACTTATCATTCCAATCATATACTGAAACTGTTTCTGGGATTTGAAAATTTAAACTGGAGATTAGGATTTAATCACTTGAACTGTGAGTTAAAATTTGCTTCATGCTTTGACACATGTAAAGTGTCTTAGATGAATTTAGATGAGTTTCACTCATTTAATTATCTCTCATTTAGTTTTTCTGGTTATACTAAATCATGGTATGGTTGAACTGAAAATGATTTAATACTTAACTTTACTTTAATTGGCTTTGAGATGAATTTATATGTGTTACTTTTATATCTTCTTTCATTTATTTACTTTTAGATTTTTTTTTTACAATTTGATAATCATTATAATTTTAGGGGAATAAATTTAAAAAATAATAAACATTACTTGAATTCATTTTCATGCATGCCTAAATATGTCGAGTGTGAGGCATCACATGATACTCATCAACACTATTGACATGACTATCTTAAAAGTCATTTTCCTTCTATTTTTATAATTTATATGTTTTGTCAGTGCAACTCGACATGACATGAAACTTTAGACTATGCTATACTGTGCTGTGTGCTAGCATGAGAATGACTATTAAAAAAGTAAAGGTTAAAATTTTTATTGTTCAATTAAAGTGATTGATTTATATTGTCTTGCTCAATATGTATGTGCCTAAATTCTATTCATTGTGAACTGCTTGAAATTGCACCAATCACCCTGGTAAATACATATCATACCAAGTGGCAGTCTCATATTTCAACCTTGCCATAAAACTAGTCTTTTGCAATACATATCTTTAACTTACATTATTAAACTAACAGGGGCAAACTGAGCTAGCTATTGCAACATTACATAAACTAGGGGAGGACATAGAAGCTGTCCTTAGACAATTATTATTTGGTACCGTAAGGCGATCTCTTCGGGTGCAAATTGCCGAAGAGATGAGGAAACTTGGATATTTAAGAACAAATGAACTAAAAACATTGGAGAAAATTTCCCTTATCGAGGTATGTTTGCGTAGTTCATCTTGCAATTTCCCTTGTTATTTTCTTATCAGAGACTTGCATATTTTGAGCTATTAATCAATCAATTTCTGTTCCATTGTTATGAAGAGACTATATCCGAGCACTAGCTTTTGGCGAATGTATTTACAGAAGCAGAAAAGAATTTATCAGACACCTTCAACTCTTGCATTAGAACCTGATAATGCAATGTTAACTTTCCGTGTGACTGACCATCTTAATATTCCATGCGGTGATATTGATGGAGTGATCCTTGGTTCTTGGGCATACATGGATGATGGTTCTTCTACTTCTGATGTTGGTGAAGATAGCACACCTCCTGGTTACTGGGCATCTGCAGCTGCTTGGTCTGATGCTTGGGACCAAAGAACCATAGACCGTGTAAGTTACAAAGTTTTGTATTTATCGCAAATAATTTTCTTTTGACGAATTATTTTCCAGGTTACAACTTAATACATAAAGTGAATTTTTTATTGATTGTTTGACTATTGTACCAAATCTTTTTGGCAATACCTGGAGAAAAAAATCATGCATGATTTTGTTTGTATTTTGAAAAGTTAAATGCTATAATATACCAGTGTACAACCTAACACCATCATGATTGTGGGGTAGTATCATGAAATTGGCCTGTTTAATTGCTCGTGCACCATTATTACTAGTAACATGTATAAAATTTGACTAGAGGATGACAGACTTACTATAATGCGGCAAGGGATCAAGTTTAGAAAACAACCTTCCCACCCCCCCTAGCCAACTTAGCAATACCTCGTGATTTACCTCCTTTACATAACCTGGGGATGGATTGTAAGGGGTGCTTGAGATGAGCTTAATCAATTTTTTGCTACAATGTATAAAATTTGACTTCAGACAACTAGACTATGTAGATTAGTTATTTAAAATGTCACTATGTTTTAATTTTTCATAACTCTACTTTATCATTGATAATTCTATTTAGCCAGTTGATCTCTGGAAGCTAGATTACTGATTTGTTGGTTAAGGAAACATTGCTTTATTTTTTTTATAATAAGATATTGTTTATTTTATTTTCCCAAGTTCATAATTTGATACGTATATTCTATTTGTTGCACTTTAGTGTGTATTCACTATAGTATGTATCTTCCATTAGATATGATGCCATACTAGACTTTATGTTACTACCAAGCATTTTTTCTATGCCATTATTATTTCATAGGATTATTGTAAAATGTCTATGCTGTTTGGCCCAGTTTGATGAAAACTTGGAAATTTTTTATTATTGGATTATTTTTGTTATATTGCTAAGTGTTTATGCACCCTTTTGTATATTTTGGTAGGATATTTTTCTCATTATATGTATCAATTACTGTCACAGTATCATGCTTTATTTTTTTGGCATGTTCATCAAAAAAAAAAAAAAATGCATGCCTTAGATTTTTTTAATATATATTGTTCATTCCTTGAAATTGAGTTGGTCTGTCTTTCAATATATCGTAGTATGTTGCAATCATGCTACCTAAATTTTCCTTGCATTTTTCAATCTCTTTTTCATGGTACTTGGAGCATTATTGATGTTTTATGAACCTTTTTGTATCCTATGCTAACCTTTAACATTGCTTTTCCTTGCAATTTTTTTTTCTTTCCTGCTTTCACTTATATCAGACAACTGTAATGGTTAATCTCTATTATCATGGTACATGGAGTGTTATTGATGTTCTATGAACTTTTGTGCCTCCTGCTCCTACAAAAATGATATTTTGTTAGGATATGTTCATTATGGTTTGAATTTTACACAAGCCTGATATTAAGATGACTACTTTGTTGCAGATAATGCTTGATCAGTGTGTTCATGGGGGAGTTGATATACCATGGGAATCCAAATTTGAATATTATATAGCTCACAGTGATACAGAGGAAATCTCCAAGCTTTTAGATGCTCTTCCCACATCTTTGTTGTTAAAAGGGTCTCTTATAATTAATTTGACGTCATATTCTCCGTCTAATGCTGAACCAATTGAGACGCCTGCTGACCATGCTAGTGCCTTGTATATATGCTTTCCTGAAGATTTGGAGGTTGCTTCTTTGGATGTTCCACATGTCAAATTGTTTGGTTTTTCTGCTATTAATACATGCACATCCTGGTTGAAACTTCATGTGGAGGAAGAACTTGCAAAGAGATGTATCTTCTTGAAACAGTCCTGGCGAAGTAGTGATGAGATCATGCCACTTCTTGCTCTTGCGGGCTTGTTAACGTCTACACCTGGAATGCTTGTCAAGGATAAGTTTTCTATCAGTTCACTTGACTTGGATTTAGCAAACAGTTCTAGAAAATGCCTGGATACTTCGGAAGCTATCCATAAACTTGTTGTTAATTACTGTGTGCAGCATTACTTACCATATCTTTTGGACCTATACACTGATCATCATCTTCTTCAGGATTATCAATCTCTCCGTTCTTTAAAGCAAGCTGCCGTAAGTTGCTTGTGCTTTATTATGTGATCTTGGACATACCAGATACTGCCAGTCATTTATTATGAAAGGATATGGTGTTATCTAATTATCCCAACAATTTAAACCAGGATTCTAATAACTAACTGTAATTTCTGTAGTAGTTAGATCTAATCTACTTATGAACTTCTGTTCACTAAATCTGCATGTTGACACATTTTGTGTATAATTTTACTTGTTTATTACAATCAAAATCCTACTTCTAATCTTACCTCTTGCTTCAAAACACAAGTCCCAATTTTTTTAAAACAAAATAAGATATAAACCTTGTATTTCTTTTTTGTCATTTCATAGTCAAGTATCTGCTCAATAAATATTGTTTTCCAACCTTTTTTGCATTCTGTTTGTGCTTCTCAGGGAGATTGCCACTGGGCAAATTGGTTCCTTTATTCTAGGGTCAAAAGTTGCGAGTATGAAGCATCATTTTTCAATGCCCGTTCAAATTTGCACCGACATGCTGGCACGGACAGCAAGCTAGATGTCCTAGAGATTAATGGAATAATACATACTGTTGATGATATGGCTGAAGGTGGAGGAGAGATGGCTGCTTTGGCTACTCTAATGTATGCTAGTGTTCCAATGCACAAATGTCTATGTACAGGAAGTGTGAACAGAAACAGTGGATCCTCTTCTCAGTGCACGTTAGAGAACTTGAGGCCTGGCCTCCAGCAGTTTCCTACTCTTTGGAAGATGCTTTTGGCCTTTTGCTTTGGACAAGATACAAATGATTATCCCTATAGTTCTGCTTCTAGTTATAATCGTAAGTGCCTTTCATCTGTTCCTTACTTTACTTTGACTTGTTTTTGCTCCATCCAATCTTTTTTCTACTACTTCATTATTTTCTAATCAACACTGGAAAATATCTCACTTTTGTAGCTTTGGGAAAGTCTGCATTCTTTGATTATTTGAGTTGGCGCAGTGGCTTGTTCTCGTCAGCTGCATGTGATACTTCACTAGAGCAGATATTGCCATACTGTCTTCCAAAATCAGTTAGAAAATTGATTAAAATGTTTACTCAGGTATTTATATCTTCATTGATTGATTTTATATTATAGTTTATTTTCAAGATATGTTTCTTTTTTGAGTAGAAAATTAGTAATCTTATGAAATGCATTTGTTTATGATCATAGAATTTGTGATTCATGTTAATTTCCTCTAGACAATATCAGATGAGTTTGGTTTTATAAAATATGACATACCCATTTTACTAAATGATATACATTTTTTTATACTCAACTCATTATAAATATCTTAAATCCTAGGACCTCTCAAGGCGACAAATTTGCTAATTAATTAATAGAATTAAGGAAATGATAACCTTCAATTGCATTTTCTTATGTATTATGAATTCACTCAACTCATTAATTGTTTGAGCCCAATAAACTCATATATAGCTAGAGCCATAAGCTTGAATTATGCCTCTAAAGTTGACATGAACACTACAATTGCTTGTTTACTCCAAGATAGGAGATTGCTTCTGGAAGAGCACAATAGGCTAATGTGGTCACCAAATTTTTAAGATACATGCCCAATCTACATCTATACTCTATAATCAGAAGATGGTAATGTTCATGTATAGGGCGCCCTTTACAAACCTTCTTATAAAAAAGTTTAGCTCGGTGCACGAAGCTCCTGCCCTGCGGGGTCCTGGGGAAGGATCCATTGTACACAACCTTACTTTGATTTTTTTTTTCGCAAGAGGCTGTTTCCCGGATTCGAACCTGTGACCTCTAGGTCACAAGGTAACAACTTTACTGTTGGGCTAAGGCTCCCCTTCTACAAACGTTCTTATGATATGCAAAATTCTTAGAGCTACCTGCAACAGTAAGCCTTTAGAAATTGATTGTTCACACTCACAAAAGATGAAATGTTATGTTTGATGACAACATGGTACTTCAATTTTCTATGAGAACATAATAAGACCATCAACAAACAGCTATATAACAAAGTAAAACAATTACACGATGCATCGTATTACCAACATTTATTGTTGTTATTATGCCAAAATCTCTTTTTTGTATCTTAGAAAATTTTCATCTTATTTCTTTTTTTTCCTTCTCAAATTATTATTATGTATGAACTTCTGAGTAACATCTAAAAACAGTTATTATACACATATGTTGTAATTTTAAAGCACACAAAATAATATAATGTAATCTTACCTTCTAATACCCTAGCCATTCGGTCAAAGTCAAAGTTGTTATCTCTCATCGTGTCATCCAAGGCTTATAATTGTGTGTTTGTACTGGGCAAAACAGTCGAAGTTTACCATTTTGCTCGACACCAAAATCGTTGTCGGCATCGACATCGCGGTCATCGCAAGGTCACGAAGGCCGTTGTGAGTTCGCAGCGATTGCGGCAGCCACGATGCGATCTCAAACTCACGGAGGCCTCCACGAGGATGGTCGCGATGCACAGGTAAGGACATCGTTTAAGTTAATACTTAGGTTAATATTAAAATTATAGGCTAATAATTTCACTTAACTCCCAGGTATAAATAGGATAATCAGAATAAGCTTCATCAAACCTAATAAAACTTTCCCATTAAGTTAACATATATATTATTTATTTTTAATTTCAAAAATATATAATAATTTATGTATTTATTTACCATATAAAATAGCTAGGATCTTATATTTAAAAAAAAATATATTTTCTTTTTCTTTTTGCATTTTTCTTTTTTTAATATTTATATTAATTTTTAATATTTTTAATTAATATATTTTATATTTAAAAAATATCGAAACGATATCGTACATACGATATGATGTTGAAACCATATCATTTTGATTCGGAGCTGAAACCTCAGCGCGGATCGAGTTTTAAATTATGGTGTCATCACTTGTGAAGAAAGGAATTGGGAGGGAGGAATCACGTAGGGAGAAGAAGAGAGTTGCCGTCATCTTTCACGAAAGAACTCATCCATCGTCACTTTCATTGTTTGAGAGGGACAATTTACGTTCTAAAATTGCTAATGAATCAAGGTAAGTATCATCTCTTGAAAAGTTATCTCATGCTAATCTATGGGTTGAATAATAAATTTTTCACATGCCACCAGCCACAATGATTTTAAACCATGGAACTAAACACATCTAATTGTTGTTTTAAGTTGTAGGGAGCTAAAGAAAAGATTATACTAATTCTTTTAAAGTTCAAATCAACTCACTAAAGCCCTTTCTCATGCTTGCTAATTTTAGCCCAATAAATTTCATTCTATAAATGTTTTATAACATTTTTAATATATTTTATTTGGCTAAAAACTCTTGTCTTCCTTTCTGTCTTTAACTATTCTATGAATGTTTAATTTCCCTTTTTTATATCTAATTTTTAATATAATCGTTTAAAAGTTTTATTCTTTGCTTTATTTACTATTTTCTTAGCCTATCGCTTGGCTATTGTATAATTTTTAAAATTTTTTTCATTCACTTTTTCTTTTTACTTTCTCATTCCACAACCAAAATTCCTTAGTGATGTATGTCCTTTTGACTCACCGAGTACACTATTAGCTACTATTTTCAACTTTGATACCATCTTATCACATTGTATATTTCACCTAATGCTTTCACTCCTACAATTTCCGTAAATATATTTTGCGTTCCATCCTTTAATTTTCATGACTTAATTCTAGGAGTTGTATATATTTTTCTTTCGATTGATACTATTCTTGAGGTGTATATCCAACACTCATAACCTATGTTACGTAATTAAGTTTTTTCCAGAGATGACCTTACAATCTTTACAAATCTTTCTATCCCTCTTCATAACTATAAGTAAGTGAATTTGTGATTTATTATTCCTAGACTAAGTGTTCTTTGCTTTTCTTAAAAAACATATTAGCTAATATAATGCCATATATTATCGCAAAATTTAATGTAGTTTTTCCTTCTTCATTTTTTGTTCTAAACCCATAACCCCCAATATTCTTTATTTTTCATTTCGACATGCCCATTTAGATCACCTCCTATTAAAATCATTTCATTTGGTGGAATGTTTTGTAATACTTCATCTAACCCGTCTCAAAATCTTGATTGTGTAGTTTCATCTAATTCTACTTGCGGTGCATATACGCTTATTGTGTTCATAGCTTCTTTCGCCACTATTATCTTAAAGGCTATAATTTTATCCCCTTTTCTAATTACTCCTATAACTTTATCCTTTAACGAACTATCTATAACAATATCTACTTCATTTCTTGTTTTATTTTTCCTTGTGTACGATAATTTAAAACCCGAGTTCTCTATTATTTTTGTCTCTTGCTTACCCATTTTGTCTCTTGTATAAGCAAAATATTAATTCTTTTTCTAATTTGACACGATATGAAAAAATGACTGAATACCTCATTCCTTGATCATCATTCCTTTAAATAGGAATTATTGTACAATCTATTTTAGTCAAGAAATTATTTACAACAATTATACTAA
>JBBPFP010000010.1:1855797-1871051 GCA_037974795.1 Kaempferia galanga
CATAAACTGTAAAATATCCTTTATATTGTTGCATGAGATCCATTCCAAATCTCGATAAGCCTCATCTTGCATAAGTGTTAAACCCTGGAATGAATCTTCTAGCACAAAGATTCTTCGTATTTGAGAAAGTATATTTTGCGTACCTTCTCGTCCTTCGGATCCATTAATTAATTCTTGGTACTCATCGGGAAATGTCATCCTCCATTGGATCCATGCTAGTTTTTCAGATTCCCCAAGGAGGTTCTCGATGAATTCTGCCTTATCTTTGACATTCGTGAAGTTCTGTTGTGCTACCAGATTGTTTGTTATACTTTCCCATCTCATGAAAACATCATCAAACATTCCGAGCTGTGTGGGGATAACAAATATTGCACCAGTTTGTTGCTGTGTAGTTGGAAGATTCCACCATTCCGAGAAATCCTTAGCTTTAAAGTTTTTCCTTCCAGCTTTATATCCTTCAAATTGAGGGGGTTGTTGGGATGCTACCATTGAAAATGATTCCTTTAAAGCTCTGGCCGGTGGCTATCCTATAGGGCCCATTGTTGTATCCACTGGGGGGTCTGTAAGGTGACATTGCCATGGAAGAAAATAATTGTTCTTCAAACTGCTTAATTTGTGGATAATCAGTAACCCAGTCTTCCTCAGTAGTAGTAATGACGGCAAGAAGATCCCTCCCACAACCTTCCGTAGTGAAAGGGTTGATAAATTCCTCTTGCTCTGGTTGCTGAGCCAAATACTGCAAGTATGCAAGATTACTATCGTCTTCATCTGATGCTTCAGTAACTGTATAGACATTCCATTGGTCTTCATTGACTTGTGAACTTGATGCTTCCGGTGGTAGGTCAATAATGTTATACCAGTTCCGTGCATCAGTAGGATCATCAGGGTCAGATCCTATGGAACTTGCATCACTAGGAATAAAGCTTATAGCCAGGGCTTTGGCTAAGTTTGCTTCATATTGTTCCTTGGCTTTAGCAATGTCATATTCTTTCATATACTGCCTCATCTGATTGTTGCATTCATCCATCAGCGCCATAATTTCTCGTGCAGTGCGTTCCCTAGGTTGAAGTGCTTCTACCGGTTGAATTACTTCCTTTCAGCCCGTATGGTCTCCTCAAGATCTTGAACTTCTTGGACGGGAGGTATCATGATCTTTTCCGGTATTATTTGAGCTATGCACTCCTGTTTTTGCAAGAAAATATCTTTGTTAGTAGTGTTAAAGGCCAGGATTTTTACCTCTTGGGAAGTCATAGTCAATTAATCCGCCTCCAATGAGGATGCCTTTGACATATGAAGCACTGGATCTTGGTGCTATTCTTGCATAGGTTCCATCAGGTACTACTGAAATAGAAATCCCGGTAGTTAATAGAGCCCTGCTATGCTTTCCAATATCCTGAGCTCTATGAATGGCCAGATCATAGCCAGCTGCTGTAGCTGTTTTCCATTGTGGAAGGACGACTAGAGAGGTTCTGCGTTTAAGTTTAAGTGTTGGTTCTTCAGTGAATACCGCCAAAGTTTCGCTTCTGATTTCTTCCTCCTCATTCTGTATCTCCTCATCTTTATCATTGTACTCTGGTTGTGATGGAGTTGCGGCATCTTGATAATTGTAATGGAACACTTCCATCAAGAAGGTTCCGAGTATTGACATTCGTCGGTTGCATAGGAATATTGACTTGTGACTATCTGATAATCCAGTTTCTTCCTAGTACATCCTGTGTACTGTACCGTCTTCCTGGTAGTGCTCTTACTCCGTGGCTTGCAAGATAATCTACAGTATTTTCAATAGAATATGCAAAACCAACGTTAGGAGTATTGGATAAACGTCCTACCATTCCTCCGGTGAATAGAATGTTTGCTTCACCATTTCGCCAATTTACATATCCCTGGCGAGTATGGAAATCTGTATTCCTCCGGTGATTAGAACGTTAGCATGGTGCCAGGAATGACATATGCCAGCTGACTTCCCCTGGTCAAGTCTATCTCCATTGTGCCGAAGATAGCTTGATCTCCTTGCCATCGGTTGTCTCTGAATACAATTAAGGCAAGGGTTCCCTCCTCCTGTCGGTGAAGGATTTGCACACGAACTTGGATAACTCCTATGTGTAGGAATCTCATATACTTCTGTTTAGTTGATCAAAGCTATCTTGTTGAATAAAAGCTCGATCAACTTGGTTGGTTGTCACTAATACTGATTCTGCGGAGAGATGAGCATAGACGCGATGATGAGCATCATTTCGCCTGGAATGATATAAAACCTCGGCAGGGACTAGCGCCGCTCTCTCCTGCATAGAAAGTCGTAATTGAGTATGTGGGTTTAATTGCTGCTCAAGAGTTTGTTGATATGGTCTATGACCCCTAAGGCGTCTTCTAATTCTTTGTAACACCCTTTGAGCATTATCTCGTCGTCTTTGATTTCGGCGATATTCCTGTATTTGATCTTCAAATAAAGTAAAATTGCCTGCCTCCCTTCCCCTTGCTATAGTTACTGGAGGGTTTTCTGTGAGGGTTAAGTGTCCATTCTTCAGGTTGGCTTTCTCTTCTTTCAGGGTAATGAAAGGATCCTTGAAGATTAGGAGCTTGCCAGGCTTCTCAACAACTTTTTCTGATAGCTTTAGGCTTCCTATCTTTTCCGTTAGCCTTTGAATCACGTCTTCCGGGAGTGTGGAAGTACTCGTTCTTCCTTCAAGCCTTTTTGATTCTTTCTTCCAAGCTTATAAGCTTTTCTTGAATTTGTACTAAAAGTTAGATTTGTGTGTTGCCTTGCTTGATGAGTGCTCCCGAACTAGATGTGGGTCCTTTGTATTCAGTAGGTTTACAGAACCCCAGAGCAGGTGCTTCAATAACCTCTGTTGCTTGTAATGCTTCAATATAGCTTGTTGTGGCCCGGGTGTTAATATAACCTGGACTCTATTTTATGCAACAGAGTCTCCACCCTCTCAAGTTTCTTGTAGTTTTCAGAGAGTCGTAATGTATGTTCTTCTATTCTTTTTGGCTGTTCGACAATTTTGAGAACTAATTCCTGCACCTTTGATTCTGTCAGTGGCATATTATCTATAACTTCTTTAGTTAGGTTTATTAAGGCCTGGTTCAACCTTTTATTTTCCTTTTTTAATGACAAGCTCTTCTAGAATAAGTCTGAAATTCTTAATATGAACACGGCAAGAAAGACACACTCGATCGTAGATTACTGACAAGTTATGAGCTAGTTCTTTACAGATTGACTTAGTTTCAACAAGGTCAAGGTACTCAAGGTTAGAGGTATGTGACTTAGTATACCATTCTTGTATAGCTTCTTCTCAACGTCTTAACATCTAAAAGATCATCTAAGGCTTCTGGCTATCCACCCATCTTACCAAGCTAAGGCTTCTGGCTATTCACCTTAACAAGATTACCTAGCCTTAAGGCGATCTAAGCAATCTTCTTTTCAAATCTTGCATTTGCTCTGACACTCCTAGGGTTAACTTAGGCAAAGACCTTTATTACTTAGACTGCTTATGGCTTAGTGAGTACTAGTTCATTTACTTGCTCACTCAACGGACTGCTACTGCCTTCTGCAGTCTTATGCGTACTGTGGTCTTTTACAATCAACTTGTAGTACCTCAGGCCGCCTTATTGCAGTCCTACCCTTAAGGTCCTATACTAAACGAACCCTTAAGATACTTTGGTTAAGATATCCATTTTAGAGTTTGGAAAGAAGAGAAAAATACTAAACGCACAAACCCTTTTCCTAAGCACCTTAAAAGAAATTACTCAGCCATTAGAACAAAGCTCTGATACCAAAATATTAAAAATGATGTCAATTCATCAAATTATCATAAGAAATTCAATACCCATCTTCTCCTTTTTTCCCCTCCTTGAACATGACCAATGACTAAAATAAAAATAACGTGGGGTTTGGGATGTGATCTTCCAACATAAAGTCAAAAACATTGACCAAAATGGTCCAGCCTTGTCTTTGACCGAAGTGTTGACACATTAGTAAAGGAGGAAAAAGTTACATACCGATGGGCGAGGTTAAAGTATGTCAAAAATTTTAAGCTAACAAGAGTGGTACAATTTTAATATGCATTGTGCTAACACAAGCTATAAAAAAATATTATTTTAAATTCTTCTTAACATAAGTCGTACCATATTGAGGCATGTAGATTGTCAGGGAGAAACATTTGCATGATTGACAAATGTCTGTGATCAATAAGGTCTATGCACAATCAATCACGCTAGTGTCAACACTAATTAGGCGTATATTATATACCTTCAGACAGTCTGCATGTGTACAGAAAGTTTGCATATAAAAAGTGTATTCAAGTATAACACCTCTTTTTTCACTAAACCTTAAGAGTACACGGCATCTAATTTGATAAACCTTAATAAAAGGCCACCTAATTTAATAGAAGTAAAGGTAGTCTTAACAAAATGTTAAGCTAATGAAAAAGATATGGAAGATTAAACAAGCAAATAGGTTTGTTAAAGTTAAGGTACAAAATTTTCCAAATGAAAGAAGTATAGCTTTGAAACAAAATGAAACGGCACCAAATAGAACCTTATCCTTTCCATGGATGTCAGCTTTAACAAGTCTTGAATAATATTCTGTGTGAGGTTTACCATCCTTCACGGTCTCAACCTCATCAATAAAAGCAACTCTAAGGGCTTCGTTCCTGGAAACATACAAAGCCTAAGATTGACAACCAAGAAAGATAAGCAACCACATGCAACAGTTTTCAGATAATTTCTGAACATACTAAAAAATTCTAGACTCCATCCATTGGGCATGTATATACATCATAAAAAACTATTGCATAGACTTAGGATTATGTTATGCATGGCAATTTAACTATTGATAAAAGTAGCAGACCAAATAGTATTGTTGCTAGATTCAGTAGAGTTTTCATTATTATTTTACTACTTTGAAAGGATTGGAAGCATAATAAATCTACCTCTAGGCTTCTTCACTCTTCTTAAAGAGATACACAATGAATAATGACCTTATACATGGTTTCTCCCATCTTTCTAAAAACAAAAGAATGGTGTAGCTAAAAGATACATGGGCAAAAACTTTTCAACGCTTTGGTGAGGTGCCTCTTGGAGCTACAATGGTTAACACAACAATGAGAACTTCAGGATAGCATTTGTCAGAGTGAGAGGTTGCTGGTCGGTATGTGAAGGTGAGGTGTGTTTCCCTCCCATCTCCCCCACATTCCCTCTCCCCGGTGTTTCATTCTCTCCCACATCTGTTTTGTGTTCCATTGTTTCCCGGTTTCTGAGTGGGTTGCTGTTCGTGGAAGGCTTTGTTCTGGCTTTGTTCTGGAATTTCTTTCTACAAGCAAACTGGTGCGAGCAAGCTGCTGTGGGCCTGCTGGGTTTCTGGTTTCCTGGTGCAAACAAGCTCAGAGATTCAGAAGCCGCTGTACACCGATGAACTGACGTGAACTCAAGAAGACTAACCTTTGCTCGGAGAAAGTTAAGAGGGTTCTAATCACATTGCCCACAAGAGTTCATCTTGATTTGGAGATAATATATGAATCATGCCGGATTTATGCGAGGAATGTCGAAGAATTGGCCATCAAAAATAGAGCTGCTGGAAGGATCCACCAGACAGGGCCGGATGGAAATGCAGCGAGCAAGCGCTCGCAATCTGTGCAAGGAAGACGTCGTTCCAGGTGCAGATGGCAACCTCAAGCACCCAGCAGCGGATGGTGGAGATCTTGCAAATGAACTTGAAATAGTGGAAGTGGCAGAACCAGTTGTTGTGGATCATCAATTGGCAGCGGATGATGATCACCAACCGGATCATTCGCAATTGTAACCGGGCCAAGAGAAGCAAAAGTGGTCCCAGCATCACCGGCTAATTCGCAGCAACATGTGACAGAAAAGGAATTGGAAAAGGATAGTGAGACCGGGAGCTCGCAGCAACAAAGCTCTTGGTCGGTACCTGAAGAACAGAACCTTGCTGCACAGAATGCGTCGAGCACTAATAATCACAGCAGTCAAGTGCCCAGTAGGGGTTTGTCCACCTACTCTACATCCAGAAATGCTTAGCCCTCAACATCAGGCACAAGCAGAGGTGTCATGGAAGGTGTTTGGAACATTCAGTACAGTCGGCGGGTATGGCCGAGCAGCCTGAACAACCACTCGATAAAGGTTGGGGCTTTCATAAGTCCCTCAAAAACAGGTCCAGAATCTCCTAAAGCACAAATATACAAGTGGTGTTACTGGAAACTAAGCTCAATGAGGCTGCCATTGATCCAATATTATGTCGCAAATTTGCAGGTATGGTACCGTATATTGCTTCTTTGGGATATGTAAAGGGTTGTCATGGAAGTTATTATGTCAACCAATCAATTCATGCATTGCCACATCAGGTGTCGAATAACAGGGAGGAGTTTCTTCATGACATTTATCTATGATTTTCATGCAATTGTCACCCGAAAACCGTTATGAAAGGCTCTTATACAGCTTGGGGAGAGTATCTTAGGACCTTGGCTAATCATGGGGGATTTCAACTCATTGCTATCCATCCACGAAAAGGAAAAGGGATTACCGGTTATGAATTATGAAGTGCGGGACCTCCAACTCTTTGTCTAAAAGCTTGCGGCCTCATGGATCTTCGCTCAATTGAATGTCGATTAACATAAACAAATGGTACTATTTCCTAAAAATTGGATACAATCTTAGTGAATTCACAATGGTTATTGGAGAATTATGATAGTTACAGGTACCTATTGGATAACTTTTGTGTTATAGTGCATACTCTAGTCCGGGATCGTGCCCCTAACCGGTCCTTCAAATTCTTCAATAAATTCTTCAATATGTGGACGCTATACGGAGGGTTTCAAGGTGTGGTTAAAGACTCTTAGGCAGCCCAGTGCTCAAAATTACTCAGTTTAACCTCAACGCAAAACTAACTCGACTAAAGGGCAAAGGAAAGTTTGGAGCAGCCCAGCATGTCATTCTCTCAGGTGAGGAACCACCGACTGGCTATGGGGACTTGATAAAGCAAGCCAGATTACTTGGGAAAGGTGAAAAGCTATGCTATCAACAAAGAGCGAAGAATCTATACCTCATCAAATTTTTTTCATGATCTAGTCAAGAGGAATAACAAAAGAAATGTTATTATCACGCTCACTAAACAAATAGGAGAACAAGAAGTTTAGAGGAGGTGGCCGAAGAATTTGTGGGGTATTTCCATGGGCTGCTGGGTCAAAAGGTGCAAAGCAAAGATATAGACAGTTTGCAACAGCCTAGACAGCGGCTAAATAGCACCCAGGCAACAAATATTGTTAGACTAGTCATGGTGGAGGAAATCAGAGATGCTCTTTTTGATATTGAAGAAGATAGGGCCCGGGACCGGATGGGTATGAAACAAAATTTTTCACTTCTTCATGGGAAACAGTTGGGATGGATTTTATTGTTGTTGTTCTGGAATTTTTTTCGGACTGGCAAATTCCTCAAACATTAGAATCATACCTTGATTGCTTTGGTTCCTAAAGCGGATCACGCACCAGGGGTGGCAAACTGTTGACAAATTTCCTGCAATGTTTCCTACAAGATAATCTCCAAAGTGTTGGCTGGGCAGTTAGCAGCAATTATGGGCAGCTTGCTGGATCCAGCGCAAGCAACGTTTGTGCAGGGCTATCCATAGGAGACAACGTCAACTTAGAAAAGGTTGTACGTGTAAAAGAATCTCTCCTAAATGTATGATCAAGGTAGACTTACGGAAGACATTTGACATAGTGGATTGGGTTTTTCTAATATCGATTCTTTATGGTTTTGGTTTTCCCCGACAATTTCAAAAGTGGATACATGAATGTGTTACAACAATCTCGTATTCTATTAGTCTAAATGGCGGACTTCATAGTTTCTTCAGTGGATGGCGGGGCTTAAGGCAAGGTGATCCACAAACACCCCTATTATTTGGGTTATGCCTTGAGGTGCTATCGAGGAGGTTGAAGGTGGTTTCTTCACCGCTTTCTTTTCACTTTCATCCCATGTGTGAAGATGCCCACATTATGCACCTAGCGTATGCACATGACTTCCTGATTTTTGCTAGAGCATATGTTACCTCAATCACATTAATAGCGAACTGCTTGAAGGACTTTGTGGATGATGCGGGCTAAGAGCTAATCCTTTGAAGTTGAACGTGTATATGGCAGGGGTGGATGAGACAACAAGGGCAAATCTACTTCACATCACTGGTTTTCAGAAGGGTACTTTTCCCTTCCGGTATTTGGGTATTCCTCTTGCTATGGAAAAGTTGTGAATTGTCAATTATGGACCTCTACTTGATGTGATAACGAATAAGATAAATGCATGGCCAAAGCACACATTATCCTTTGCTAGGCGCTTGGAGCTAGTGAGATAAGCCCTTCAAGGAGTTGAGTGTTATTAGCTCACTATACTTCCCATACCTTGCAAAGTTAATGATAAGATATATGGCATATGTCGAACGTTTGTTTGGTCTTCAAAGCACCCGTCAATCTCCTAGGCCAAGATTTGTCTTTCTAAACAAAGAGCATGGAATAATGCTCAACTTTGCATGCTACTTTGGAACATCCAATGCAAGTCGGATTCTCTATGAATGCGATGAGTCCATCACCACTACATAAAAGGAGTTGATTTTTGACAAGGGCGCTCAAAACCCTCGGATTCCCCATTGGCTAAGCGGCTTGTTGACATCATAGGCCAGATGGTTCAAGGGATGAACAGGCAAGCAGCAGCGAATATGAGGCTGCTGGAATGGTTTGCGGACAAAAATGGGACATGTGATTTCTTTCAGCCATCAGTGATATGGAGGCCAGGAATTCTGCTAAAACACCGCTCTATTGTTTGGATGTTTGCTCATGGAAAGCTGAGGATGGTGGATAGACTTCCATATGTAGAAGACAAAGGTTGTGCTCAAATGTACACATCTTTTTTGAGTGTTCCATTACCAAACTCCTATGGAACAAGGTAAGAAGATGGCTAGACATTTGACATGAGGTCAGAACCATGGAGAGACTGCTACAGGTATTCCAGTAGCGCTATAGAGGCGACCAGCGCATCATATTTCATGTCTGATTTATATTTTATAGGAATGTCACAATAGATGTCGTTTTGAGAATGATGTACCTAATGTTGTAGGCTATTTCACAAACTACAAACACGTCTACCGATTTGTGGATCTCCATTGATTTTATGTCTAATTGTTTGTCATATATATATACCTTTCCAAAAAAAATGAATGGTGTAGCTTCTGATTGTTATGAATTCAGGGTAAAAAAATGTATACTATAAAAATGAAAACAAACACACCGTTGCATCAGCATTGCAATGTCCTTGGCTTCTGGCTTTCCTTCTCCCTTTTGTTTCCCATAGATTTGACAAGTGACAACATAAGTGAACTTAAGATCTGCCAGTGCACGTGCTTGTGGAGACAGATCAAACCCCTCAGCAAGATCCATTGCATTAAGAGTTTCAGGAATAATACCATCTGCAAATACAAGGATATAAAAAGGTAGAATAGGTTGTGGAACAAAACTAAAGGTATAATCAACAAGGACCAACCTTCAGAGGTCCTCTCCAAATAACTTTGAAGCATGAGAGCTTTTCTATAGTACATCATCCCACGAACTGCAATTTTAACATAAGTCAAGTCAAAAACACATATTTCAACTAAAGTAACCAATATAAACCACACAATAAGCCTATAAATTCACCAGTCATATACACCAAATGCCTAAGGAATTGGCTAGTGGACCTTATAGCACCACAAAGCTAACTTTGCAATGTGTATATGAATTCATACGAACGTGGAATATAATATGTCAGTGTGAATTATAATAATATCATGAGTAAGGACCATGCTAGCCAGAACTGATCTAGTTCAACAACAATATATAAGCATACTACTTGCATGTCACAACTTTCTTGGATAGCTTTAAGCATTTAATAGATGAACTACGGCATACCATTCAGTACAGATTGTTACATAAATATCTGCTAAGACATAATAATGGACAACAATAAGTCTTCCAATGCACATACAATTCCACATTATGCAAACTGTAGTGGTAAATACCCAAAGATCAGGCATCATCAAGTACTTTAGATGTGACACTGTAAACTATAATATACACCCTACTCAAATAGACCAATGGTTTAAAATCACAATCCATATTAGGTAGCAAGATTGAAAATTATTGTGCAAGCTCAATGAAGATCTGCATTAGTAATCTCTTGTGTCAAATGCGTTGATGAGTATCATACTATGGCGACAGTTGGAATGCTTCAGCATGCATAAAGATGAACTTAAAAATTATTATTATATTTTTATAATTTGTTCTTCCAGTTCAATTTATTCTATAGTCATTTTTCAAAAGTCAACAAGTTCAGTGAAAGATGATTATATAGGTCAAAGTTTGAGTTCCATCATACCAGTTCTTGCTAAGGTTTGTCCACGATAAGAAGCCCAGAAGCGGAGTTCCAGTTTATCATTTTCACTCTCGAGAAGCTCAGAATCATCAGTGTCTTCCTTTCTTCCAATGCGTTCCAAGAAGTTTTTCCACTCATCTAATCAACATAAATGAACATCACCAAAAATAATTTTCAAAAGGCATTACTACAGTAACTTAAATATGAAAGAATTATTGAAACACAATACATTAGTAGAAAAACTGAACCCTAGAGAAAGAATAAATAATCAGTCATGCCAAGTTAAGAGCATAAGCAAAGTATACTAATCTTCTTACCAACATCTCACAACAGTTAAAAAATTTAGTATATACCATAACCGACTAGAGATAGCTAATAAATCCAAAAGGTTATCAAAGAGATATATATATACCATCCCTAGTATCTCATTTCCTAATAATAAACAATTATCTTCCTAAGCTCAAAAAGAGGGGGAAATAGAGGAGGAGTAATAGATCCATCAAGCAATGCAAAAAAGCACAATCACTCTGAAACATCATCCGATATGCAAATAAGACATTTTATATCGAAAATCAATATAGATTTATAACTGAAAGATCAATGATAGAAACTAGAGAGTACAACAATAACAATCAAGCATTTATCCGATTAACTGGTGCCCCAAGGGAATTAGATGGAGAATTCTAGAAAAGAAGCGCAATGTATATTGAAAGAATTAACATGTATGTGGATGTAATAACAAGAGTGATGTTTGTAGATAGATTAGCTAAAGCATGTCCTATAAAAATATAATTACATCAAATCTATATCTTTTTATACTAGTTAATCCCAGACACATTATCATGGTTCATATTGTTTGTAAATAACATTATTTTGGTCGATATGACATATGAAGAAATAAATATTAAGCTCAAATCTTTAAAGGAGAAACTATAAGTTAAAAGGTTTTAGCCTTAGCAGATTAAAGACAAAATATATGAAATTTAAATTTAGTAATAGTAGATAAACCAAGATAACTATTAAGATAGGAGATGTTGAAGTACCAATAACTCAAAAGTTTAAGTATTTAGGATTGTTTTTGCAATAAGAAGGATGTGTTGATAGAGTCGCTTTACATAGAATAGAAGTAGGATGGTTGAAACGTAGGAAAACATTAGGGTTTTTTCAAAAACATTTATGGATGCGTAAAAAAACTAATTTTAATGGGAAATATTATAGGAGCATTATTTAATCTAGATCTTGAAAAAAAAAAATATGAGAAAATTATGTGGATGATAAGTATGACATTACAAAAATCAATGTTCAGGTTTGGTGCATAACACCAATCTTATTATTAATAATAGTTATTAGACGAGATGGTTATTATATTTAGTAATGTGTTTCCTAAAAATTTTAACTTAATTGACTTGCAAAGGATTTTAGGATAAAACTAAGGAGTTGATATCGGCACATGTTGACATGTGAAGTGTCAATATAACAAATTAATGCAACTATATTGTTGGGGCAAGAGAACGAAACTCCAGCACATGACAATAGTTTATAAGGTATAATTAAATGCTCTAGAACTTAAAAGCGAATCATGAATTGATGGAAACAACTAAAAGGGGGAAGCATGTCAAGCTAGATTATTTCAAATAGGTAGACTATAACTCCTCATTTTCTCATGCGATCGAAAAAAGAAATAGCACGCGCAATGAAATCATAGTGTCACAAAGGGTGGATGGCAATCTTACCGAATCTTTTGGGGAAGTTGTTGGAGTATTTACTAATTACTTTCAAAACCAGCTTGGCACGCGAATAGACAGGACTTCCGAGCATCCTGCTTGCAGTTTGGTCGATTCTTCAAATGGCTTAGCATGGATCAAGGTTTCTTAAGTAAGCTTGGGATATGGTTAGAGGTATTTATCTGCTGCATTCCTGGATTTCTTCAACAGCAGGAAGCTATTTAAGAATGAAACCATACTTTGATTTCTCTAGTCCACAGTAAAGTGGCACAATATAGACCTATCTCCTACTATATAGTCTTCTACAAGGTCATATCGAAGTTATTGGTAGGTCGTCTAACAAATATCATAGACAAGTTCTTACATCAGTCACAAGCTATGTTTGTAAAGGACAGGCAACATCCACTTAGCTCAGGAGGTTTATAGGAAATACAACCGAAAGCGATTGTCTTCAACGTGCTCATGAAGATTGATCTACAAAAGGCATTTGATTCAGTCCAGTGGGATTTCCTGAAGAAGGTAATTCCTAAGGAAGTTTATAGATTGGATTATGGAATGTGTGACCACTACCTCATACTCACTTGGCATTAATGGAGGGCCTTTTGGGCTATTCCGTGGAGCTAGGGGGTTGCGGCAAGGAGACCCACCATATCTATATGGAATCTGTATAGAAATCTTTGGGAGACAAATTCAACTGTGCGCCTTCAAATTTCATCCCCAGTGTGCACCCCTAGGACTAAATCAGTTAGCCTATGCTGACGACCTTCTTTTTAGTAAACGTGATGAGAATTCGGGTGCAACATTATCTACCTGTCTCTGTAAATTTGGGGAAACAACTAGCCTTCAGGTTAACAAGCTAAAATCATGCATTTACTCCGCCAGAGTTGAGGATAGAGTCCGCATGAGGTTGTTGTCCACCACAGGCTTTCAGGAGGGATCTATACCATTTTGATATCTTGGGGTTTCCCTTGCAGATGAACGGTTTCGAATTTCGAACTATAACCATTTCCTTGACTCATTGGTCCGGTGTGTCAACAATTGGCCGAGACACACTATCTTATGCATCGAGGCGCAACTTATTTCCACGATGCTTACTAATGCCTATGGGGGTCATAGACCGTATCTATAGCATTTGCAGATCTTTCACGTGAATATCTAAGCATCCTCCAGCATCTTGGGTTGATATGTGTAAACCTAAGGAGGAAGGAGGCTTGGGATTCCGAGAGGTAAAAAGTTGAAACTTAGCTCTACTACCTAAAGTACTGGGGCGGATTGAGGTCAAAATAGACGCTCTTTGGATCAAATGAGTCCACCACACGTATCTGAGGCGTGCAGATGTGTGGTCCTATGAAGTATCCCCTTCAAATTCAGCTTTGATAAAGAGGTTACTACTAATACGAGACCAAATTCTTTCGGATGTGGGCTCGAGGACAAGACTAGCAAGATTGTTTACACGAGACAGTGGAATGGCGCACATATGATTTCTTTAGATGTCCCAGTCCTATGGGTTCAAATGGTGCGGAAACTTAATTACAATCTAGTCATGCTTCGACTTGTTGGATGCTAGCCTTGGGGCATCTTCGCACTAAAGACACACAGCAGGTGTTGGAGACACAAGAGCAAGAGCATCTGGCTTTTGGATACCCCTATTGCGAGTTATGGAGGGTAGAGACGAGCTTCATATGCGACAGGAGATGTCCTCTTTCAGACGGGCACTAAGAATGTTTGGGAGATGTTACTGTGGGAATAGGGTATTAACGAAGGCTCAGTGCTTGGCGTTATCTTCGTTAATACACTATGTATGGAGAGGTAGGAAAATGTATCTTTGGGGTTGAGCAATTAAATGTTGATAGAATATTAAGAAGTGTGTGTATACATGTATACAGGTGTTTAGGGGTGTACTCTGATCTAATATTGTGCCAGTCATAAGTAGCCATTATAGACTATTTTCCGTACTCTAGAACTATGATATGAATTTTTTTCTTATAAAAAAAAAAATATATATATATATATATAATATGTCAATTTCTGACTCTTATAATTCCTGCTTTACTAAAAAAAATATATATTTTAATTTGAATCTTGATTCAGCTGCAAGCTTAAAATGATTAAACTAAATCTCATAAGGCATGCTTAATTAATTTTAATGTTGAATAACAAATGCAATACATACTATTATAAAAACATATTGAAGCCCACAAGAATGCTGAAGAGAATTGAATGTACTAAATTATTATGGAGGAATATTTTTCCTTGTAAATATTATGTTCAAAACACAACAACAAAAGAAAACGAAAACAATTGAAGTTTAGCACATACACTAAGTAAACTATATAGCAGAGTATTGTGACAGTGATTGAGCTCTACGAATTTAAGAATTAGTTCTCATCTGAGTGAGTGAGACAATTACAATCATTTGGCCATGCATATTTAAACAATACAAAGAGCCCAAAGGAATACCTTCACAAACTAAAAAGGTAAGGAAAATGGTTTAAAATCTCAAGCCGTTTCACACGATACAGGCGAAACATTTCGTTACGCTTGAGGATCTGCATAGGCCACCTCCGGTGTCGGCGCAACCTGAGGACCAATGGACGTTTCGAGCTGGCCCGTGACACTTCATGCGAGCCCAACAACGCCCCACACAAGCTAGGCGACGCATCGCATGTACCCGACGGCGCCTCCAAACGCATGGCACGAGCCCTGCAAAGAGTATGACGCATTGCACAAGCCTGGCAACCCCTCCGAATGCATTGGCAAAGTCGGAGCCTCTCAAAGGTTTTTAAGAGGATTAATTAAATAGGTCAATAGTTTAATCAACTTCTAACTATAATTAAGATAATTTAGATAGCCTTAATTAAAGCCTAATAAAATTATTGGAGTGTGATATATAAAATCACGGACTATAAACTAGCTAGTTCGAACTATTTGGATTGGAGTAAGATTGTTTGTCTTTATGTACAAAGTATTGACAAAGATGGTCATTTGACTCATCCTTCTCAAGAGAATTCAAAGCAAACACAACAAAGAGAGAATGCTCACTTGTTCCATCAAATGCAGAATTGTATTGATGGTGAGGTAATTGGTTTGATCAATTACTATGAATTTGTTAAACAACTACTC
>JBBPFP010000010.1:1871151-1896198 GCA_037974795.1 Kaempferia galanga
AAATGTGCTACTATTCTTTTTGAATTAGTACATTCTAATATTTGGGGTCCATATCCTATTTTATCTAAACCTGATTTTAGATATTTTGTTATCTTTGTGAATAATCATTCTCATGTAACTTGGTTATCACACCACAATTTAGCTGGTATTGAAATTATAAGTCCTACTTAGTCAAGAGTCGATATATCCACATTATCTCACATTGTGGCATAGCCCTATATTCTGATTGACTAAATCGTGACACAACATTTTCCTTTCTACTCTTCCATTAGACAATTTCATCAAACAAAGATAGTAGATCTTCTATCCATTTTGGTATCTGCCCAATCTACATTTGAAAAACATACACATAATTTGCGTATACTATATCCCATACAGGTGTTCGCTTCAAGTAACACAAAATTTGCTATAACACTGCTCAATGATGACCGATTGGAGATGACATAAACTAACTAACAACACTAGCTCAATATACAATATCTAACTTCTGAACTAACCTTCCTTTGATATCTCTCAAGATGTTCAAATAGTTCGTCATTTCCTGTGAGGTGCATGTTCTAAAGTCATGGGAACACTATTAAGTTTTGTCCTCATTTTCCCTGTCTCAGTTAATAGGTCGAGAACATATTTTCTCTGAAATAGAAATATACCTTTTTTACTCCTCATAACTTCAACACCCAAAAAAAATACTTTAACACCCCAAGTCTTTCGTGTGAAATTGAGTATGAATGAAAGATTTAACAGATGAGATTCCCGTAGTAACACAACTAATAGAATGATACCGACTCCTAACTACTTGTAGATCGTAAAATGATAGACTTGTTTTTCACTATACTAAATTTTTCAACCACCTAAATAAATTTTTCAAACCAACATGAGGATTCTATTTCAAACAATACAAAGATTTTCGAAGACAACAAACTTGCCATGACCTGCAACAAAACTTGGAGGTTGCTCTATATACACCTCCTAAATATCACCATGAAGAAAAGCATTCTTGATATTAATTTAATAGTAAAGGTCAATGACGAGTAGTGGTCATTGAAATAAAGAATCGAATAAACTTTACAATTAGAGAAAAAGTATTAGAAGAATTCACACTATAGGTATGAGCATAGCCTTTAGGGACAAGACCGGCTTGGCAACTGACTCATCCAGATCAACTTTAATTGCGAATACCAATAAAACAATGGTGTGATAACCAAGCTACATCGAATCCTGTGTTTTATGAGTGAACTAAGCACATTGAAATTGATTATCATTTTGTTCATGAGAAAATTCAACAAAACTTGATTTATACATGATATGTGAAGACTAAAGAACAATTAGGGGGCATATTCAAAAAAGCATTAAATAGGGTTCAGGTTGATCATCTTTGTAACAAGTTGGGTATAATTAAATATCTATGCTCCAAGGGAAGTATTATCTGTATATATTAATTACCATATATATTATATATATGTTCTAATTAAGCTATTTGGCCTAATTATAGTTTCCTAAATAAATTCTTAGTTTATATATAAACATCCCTCTTCAATAAAGAATATAAACTCTTTTCAAGTAATAACTATATATATATATACTTTTTTATTTTATACTATTTAGATTAAATTTTTTATTTTTAATTAATATATTTTATAATCCGGAACCAAAACCTGTCAAGATGTTAAACCATGATAAGGAGCATAGCAAAAAAGGAATGGCCTTACTGACAAAATGTAAGAATTATATGGAAGAAACTTCTAAAAATAACTAAAAGTAAATATGTGCAAAAAAAATGAGTCATAATTTGGAAGTCAATAGTGAACATTCATAATAATCGTCCATTTAATCTATTTGCACAAGGCAAAGATAACTGCTAACAAAATTCAGGAACGATAGTGAACATTATAAACTATCATAAAATATGAAACCTGGATAAATTTTTTGGAGGTAAAACAAAGTAGATATTCCATCCTCATTTTTCTTATGGAGTTCATCCAGGCTATAGAGCACAGTCTCAGAATAATAGGGAGTAAATACACTGCAATGGGAGAGAAAAATTATTGTAGATATCGAGAAAATCAATATTTCGCATATAACTGATAAATGACAATGTTACTAGCACAGCAGAAATTGTATTTCACCTGAAAGACAACATTTCAGAAATTGGCTTTACTATTGGCATTTTCATGAACAGAGAGTTCGTGAAAAATTGCAGCCTGCGCCTAGCTTCCAAGTTTCTAGGAACATTTGAGGCAGATTCATTGGTAGTCAGAAGTGCATGTAATCTCTTTATCAGTGCTTTCTGCACTCACATAGTATACAAGGAGTCACTTAAGAATGATAATAAGCAGCCGTGAGACAGAAGATGTTGACATGATTGCTATGTACTATCAATGCAAATCACATACTCTAGCAAAGACGATACACCTAAGATTTACATACCATTTCAGGATCGTTAGGCCAATTCAGCTTAGAGAAGAGGCGACCTTCAGCTCTTGCATTGGTTATTTCAGCCCAAGCATCAATATTGCGACTTGATTAAAAAATAATTATTATTATGATCAAAATCTAATGAAAATGTAAGTAAATCTAAGAAATAAGTAGCAGGAAACCTCATATCAAAAGCAAGAACATCATGGTGAACCACTTCATATAGATCTTGGACTGCATTAACAGCTCCTTTTAACCGTTCAGCAGATTCTTCCCCTTTCTAATAAAGTCGACATAATAAGTGATGCCACATTCCAAGAACCAGTCACAAAACAAATTAAAAAACTGCATGACACTAGAAGTATAACTATACAAATTCACGCAGATTTCAAACTGACATAAAGTTGAAGGATGGAACTCAAAGTATGCCTCTGCAACCTTAAACACAATTTCCTGCTTAAATTTTGTTGGGTGGCCAAAGTGAAGCAAATGCATCACAATAACAACTAGATAAGTGCTCAACAGCCTAAATGCTGGCCTCCTGTAAAAGTTCAAACCTCAAAAAGATCCTACTCTAGGCTCATGTGTAGCACACAATACAACAAGATTCCGCATCTTTTTGATTTAGTCAGACACTAATGTGTAGTGCAGAACTAACACACAAGTTCACAAAGAAGGCATGTGCTGTCTGTTGTGCCAAAATGTGAACGGCAGATGTGGGTTCGAGTAAATACCTTGTATGGACATAAAAAAATTGAAACTCAAAATTTATGGAATATGACAAGCAATAAACTACACTTTGAAATACTAATCAAAAGGAGTTAAACGGATTAATCAATCATAAGCCATTTATATCCAATAATTTGTCCAAGAAGTCAATTAGTTTATTGAGTATTACAAGCTACCTAGGAAAAATGATGCAGATTAATAATAATTTGAATTTCGAGTTATTTTGTGTTGTTTCTTGTGTTATTTGTTAATTCATCAGTTTGGGTAGTCAATTAATGGTAATTATTCATTTTTAAAATTATTTAATTATTTCCAAATTTTTGTAAGATCAAATTTATAAAACATCACTGTATCACATGTAAAACCAAAGTTTGTTTGATAAGAATAAATGAGTTTTTATCTATGTGAGATTTTGTCTATTTTAGTCTCAATACAAGACAATTTCGTATTTTCATTATTTCTTCTCTCTCCTCACAAGCTCGCTTCTAATCTATCCACCTCCAATTTCAATGTCATTGTTCCCCACTATCAAGCGCTCTAAATCTTTGCTCTCCCTCTGCAGCTACACCAAGCATCACTGATCCCACTGTAGCTTCTCCGACAACTATAGGGGGGCATGAACACCCTAGAACATCCACCATAAATCTCATCCGCTCACTAGCCACTCCGAATGTCTTGCACATCCCGCACGCTCGACATTAAGCAAATGTGTCCTTGCTCCTTGGCGTCTTACACGACACTTAAAGTCAAGCCCACACCTTCACTACTCTAAATCTGACACTATACCAAATCGCACCCAATAGTCATTTGCGACACAACACCAAATCATACCCAATAGTCCCAGATCTACTTGTTTATCCTTATTTTGATGCCTTCACACCTAACCTCACCTAACTTTGTGTCACCTCAAATCAAACCCAACCTCCTTCTACCGGCAGACCTACCTATTAGTGCCAACTCTGCAAGCTCAATGACTTGCCACCGTCACAATTGCAAGACTCAATGCCAACATTTTAGTCATAGAATATGAGGATTCTAAATTAGTCCAACAGTAGAAAAACTAAAAGGTAACTTTAGCAAAGAGTATCCTTCCTTTGAATTTTATTCCAAACTAATTTTGCATCCCATGAGGAAGAATTAGAGCCAATTTATTTAAGAACCACATTTAGCAAACGTCATGGCCCATATTGACTTAGTAATTCCATTACATAGTAAAAAATTCTTTTATTTAATTTAAATCTTTTTTTATTTAGTTAGATTAATTAATTTCTATATATTTACCATTTTCATAGTAATCGTCAAATCCCACATCATTAAACAAAAAAACTTAATTTCTATTTACTTTTAAATTATTAACTCAATGTGTTTTATAATTTTCATTACTTGTCAAAACTCCACAACAGTTACGATGAAAAACTCACTGTCAAAAAAAGGTAGATAGTAGTTGAGTTAATGGTAGATGAGCTTAGAACCCTACAATCTAGAGTAGATGACCTAAATTGGCTTAAAGGCTACGCTGAAAACATAATCTGAAAATTAGCAAAGAAGAATCTTGAGCTAGCAGATCATGCACCTCATCTTGCCAACACATGCATCATGATTATCAGTCTCGTAAGTCTTAGAGTAAGAAGATCATTTTTCTAAATCACATACCCAACCTAGGCCTAGACATAAGTTAGAAACCACCCATTTTGGCAAATTCAAAGTCCCTAACTTCAATTGTCATCTAGACCCAAATGCATTTCTTGATTGGATCAGTAAAATAGTTGACTATCTTGATTGGTACAATATGAGCAAAGCCAATCAAGCACAATTTCAAAAATTAAATACACCTGTACAACAAAGTAGTCTATAGAAGTTTTGGCAAAGTATGCAGAATCAATATGAATTAGAAATAATTAGAATTTATAAATTGTCTTGAGTTGTCTAGGAGTCTAGCGTACCACTTGGCAATTCATCCATTTTGTTAGTTAATTAAAGGTCATTGCAGTACTTCTTAAATTTTTAATTATTTTTTCATTTTGTAACATCGAGTTTATAAAATGTCCTCATATCTCATATAAAATCCAAGTTTTTTTTATTAATAAAATCTCTACTTTGTCTCCTCTGTGTGAGAGTTTGCTCCATTCGTGCTACATTTAAAATGTCTTCTACTAGGCACCCAATTTATTATAGTAGATGAACATATGAAAGAATAAGAAAAAAAAAAGGTAAATAAATTAATATTGGACAAAGTAAGCATGGAGTGAGCATACCAGAATACCAGTTAAAGCAGAAATTCTTGACATCACGAAGTGTAACTTGCTCAACCTGATGTTTGTTTGTATGTTCTTGTTCCTAATACTCTCATTTATACCCTCGTAGATTTTCTCCACCCTAGAAAAAAAAGGTACCAGAAACATTCAATCAATAAAGAGAGAAGATAAGAAATCAACACTCATCAGTAAAAAAAAGACAAATATATATTACCACTCTTGTCCTTCTTTATCAAGTAAAGACATCAAAATAACTTTAATACTATGATAACACTCCTCGACTGCATATCCCATGTATTCATCTCTTGATATCTTTATCCAAAGATCATCCTGTAAATCCTTGGATTCTGCTGCTGTATCTCTAGCTACAAATATCTTATCATGACAAAAAAAAACTTATATTAGAAAGCACAAGAAAATACCTAATATGTGAGGGAAACAAGAATAAATACCTTGCTGGCCAACAAGAATAATGGCCACTGGACCATTGAAAGTATTCCAGAATTCTTAGGCATAACAAGTAAATCTCTCTCACTGAAAATAAAACATAGTAGGTTATTGTCTACTATGAATAATATGATAGCTTAAAAAATAAAAGTATAATGGAACCCGATACTTACGGGTCACTAATGTAATCCTCTTCTCGCAAGCATCCCACAATTTTATTCCAAAAGGGAGCAAATCTAGCAGCATCTAACCTATTCAATTCTCCACCCTTTAAAAAAAACCAAAATTAACAACTAAATTAGGATTTAATCAATAAGATATTCAAAACCAAACTCATTCGTTATTGAAAGCATGATCAAGCCAATTTCAATCTGACTAGTTAACTAGGAGCAGGCAACCATTGAATCTGATACAACTTGGACCACCACACTTATCTGTGTATGGAGATAATGCATCTTATTGTAGAAAAAAATGATTACGCTCACCCCAAGCGCCCCTCACAGTTGGTCCCCAAATTATGTGAAGGGAGGTAAATTACGGAGTCAGCTTATAGCTGATCGCCAAGTGGCTAGGGAGTGGAAGAAGGGATATTTTTTCCTCAAGGGCATGCGCCCGTCAGGAATTGATCACTTGTCCATTGTAGCATATCTACAACCCTCTAGACAAATGGGGGAGATAGAGCATCTTAGCTTCTATACAACATCACCCGCCAATCATGACTTAGAGGTATGAATTTAACTTTCATCATGAACTACCACATTTCCCTATGCGACAAGACCCTCAGGTTCATCATGATTCACAACTAATAGTTAGATGGAGGCACTTCTTCATGAAATGACTAATAATTTAAGAATAGGCATCACCTCAATAGTCACACACTATGGGCCACTAAACTTGTCTATGTATGACCATTAAGTGAAATACTCAATTATCACAAATTGACACAACATAACACAAACTATCACAATGTAAGAAGATAATGCTTATTCCATAAGTGATTTGTAGAAAAATGTTTACATAATTTTATTGATAATAATTAACTCAAACACTTGGACTCTGTCTACCCTCCATACCCACACTAAATATCGACACTATACATGAACACTAAAGTTGCTAAAGTCTGCACAGACGATTGGAAAAAGAGTAATATTAGATACTTAAATCTATTATGTAAGATACTTGTACTCGTGTAAAAATTATTTTTGAACCATTACTTAAGATGTCAAATTAATCAACCAAAGCAATTCATAATTCATCATTTCTTATGTTTTCTATATTAACCCAGGTAATCCATATCAAGGTTTAAAATCTCGACCCGTGCTGATGTTTTGGTCACAGACCAGAACGATATAGTTTGGATATCGTATCGTGTCGTGCCGATACCGTTTCGGTATTTTTTAATTTATATATAGTAATTATTAGAGAAATATGTTTATTGTGTATAATTTAAAAATAAATTGTATATTGATGTTATATAAATTCTCAATTATTGAACAACTTAATATTGTCAGAAAAAACAATTAAATATAGTTTTCTTTAAAGAACAATTGATCTATCAATAACTTAAATTAAAATTGATACATCATAATATGTTACATTACTAATACCAAAGGAGTGACGTGAATTGGACAGAAGCATTGATTCTTGTGACATTCTACTTAGGTCAACTCCATAGTTCTCCAACGTCCATATTAAATAATCATCCCATGATGTGCAATATTGATATTGATTTCTACACATCCATCAATGTGTTTCGATTTATCATGGGATGTTGGATTTGAACTGGCACCACTGAAATCCGAACAGGTACCGGTACAGGCACAGAATAAGGATAAGCATACGCCCCCGAGCTATGGTATGATGGATCACCATTTGATGTATCAAAGTTATAATAAGAAGAATGCGAGTAAGATGAACTTTGACTAGAATCAATCTCAGCTAAGCTCTCCTGCATATCTTGATAACTATGACCTTTCTTTTGTTTGTCACCCTTATATAAGCCTATTGAATAGTGTTACTTTTAGCTCCATGGTCATAATCTTGAGTTGCATGTGTGTAATCTACCTCACATGTCCATAGCTCCAGTGCTTGAGAAGGGGGAATATAATTTTCACCACTAGATGCATTACCACTGCCATAACTTGCACGAGTACTTGCACTGCTATCAACATCACTATCGGCTCCGTCACTCGCTGTTGATGCCTCCCCTCTCTTCTCCTTGATACAGACGATCGCACGACAGAAGAAATCGATTCCTTCTGTCACGCAATCGCAACGGAAGGAATCGGATTTGATTCTTTCTAAAGACAGACGGAATCGAATCAAATTCCTTCTGTCGTGCGTGTCATCGTGGGTGCGCGACGAAACCTACGCATCCACGGCGAAACCCTTGCGGAAGTGCGCGCGTCACGGTAAAACCTTCCCCCGATTGGTGTCGTTTTTGGTCAGCCACCGTAACGGTAAATATGGTGCATGCTGGCAGCACGGCACGGTATTTCTTTCCTTGATCCATATAACATAAAATGAATAAATATAACAATGCATGATCAACCTAGGCAATCTATGAAAAACATTTTACACATTGTGATTCATATAACATGCAACTTGATTATAAGGTATCTTAGCCAACTAAAAAGAGTTAATCAACATAATCAAAGCAACTATCCGTGAAGACCACTAAAAGATATACCCAGATATCATTCAATTACAACAATGGCCAAAGAATAGTAAGGAATAAGAACTTATTACCTGACCTGACGATGATAATTGCTTCCTATAACAAGACAAAGGAAAACATAAGCAGAAAAACAAAATAATTAAACAAAATGTTATAACTGCAAACCTTTTTGGAAGAGGCACGTGAAGATTGTCCATAAATGCTGCAGGAAATCTCTCAAAGAGGTTATGAACAGCTTCAACAGACCTGATCTGAAAACTCAAATTGAGCAAGGGCAAGAACTTCAGAAGGTGAAGGGGTCACTGCACTAAAGAATATGGCTTCCTCAAGGTGTAGTTACCTTTTAAAAAAAAAAAACACTTTGCATATGTTCTAATTTATTTCTCTATATGCATTGTTTAATATAGTTTATCTGTAGTTTATCGGCTATGCTATATCAACAACAACCACAGCATGCACATATTCAGTTAACCTACCTCACCCAAACGATCTCTTGCACCAAGCAAGAATCCCCAAACAGATGAGACCAAGGTGTAAAAGATATAAATATCCAAAAGGTAAATCTGTAAAAGAGCCTTTATGTTAATAAAACATCAACATATGATTTGACAAGTTATCTAGTTCCAGCCAAATTGAATAAGCACATCTATTTGCAAATCTACGCAGATAAATTCTTGTACAAGCATCTCTTCAACATTTGAACATGACAATGAGTGGTTTATAATACATTACCAGATAAATAGTAAATTATTTGTTTACTTATCAACTTGGATAATGATTATGCAAGGCAAAGTTTTAGTAGGCAAGTAATAGCATGATGGCCATAGGAAAATGGCAATTCTGATTTTGAAGCTAGAGAAGGAAAACATCTCACATCCATTATTGCAGTAAACTAGAAAGTTAAAATCATAAGATACAAATTAATTTTAAACAAGCACTCAATGAGTAGTCTTGCCCCAACAAAGCTTTCTAATCTAACTTAACTAATTAAAATCAACAAACTTGGCATAATTTCAGAAATTAAGTTGATCTATGGATTCAAAGAAAAATATATGAGAAAAAAAGAAAAGAATAAATGTTTGAAAAAGAAGAAAACAGTAGGCATAGATTAGTATATAAAACTTTCATTAATCAAGCTGTTTCTAAACAGATTCAAGCTTAGCTTTCTAAGAGTTAATTTGCATTCAACACAAAAATCCAAAGCTTATCTACTCAAGCATAAGAAAGTGAGTCAATTTAAGAGGCATGATCGGAAGCTGGTAACCGGGGCTCTGAGTTTGCAGAACTCCATAAAAAAGGAAAAGAGAATATCAGCACAAGCCAATTGTATAGCCCTTAAAGCAACAAACCTTCTGATCCCTATCTATTATGGTTTGCTGATGGAGAACTATCAGCGAACACTATGCCCAAGATGCATTTTTAGCACATTCAACCAAACTCATGAGAGTCAACACATTGTCCACTTTGGAACCCCGCCAAAAGGAACATAGAAAACGTCATTCTTGAGGTTTATAAGACATGAGGATCCAGCTAACCAAGTACAACAGAAGTACAACAACAGAAGTTCGAAGCTATTGAGTGAGAAAGTTGTTTTGCATCATAACTCAAGGGTTTTGAGTTAACTTCTATAAAGTTGAAATGAAATTAAAATCTCTCAATCACATTGATGAGGTTGTTGACAAAGTTTTGCAGCAGACTTTGGAATCTATTATAAACTTCTTTTCATGAGCATGGGACCAGATTCTCAAGGTTACTTTGAAGCAAGGTTTAAAATCTCGAATCTTGCTAAGGTTTCAGTTCAAACCAGAGTGATACGGTTTCAGTATCGTATTATTTATATAGTGATTATTATATACATATATTTATTGTATGTAATTTAAAGATTAGTTGTATATTGATTTTATATAAATTCAAATTAATTCTAAGAAAAAAAACATTATCTATAATAAACATATAAATTAACACTTACTTTATATATAATAATTATATAAATTAATTATTTATTTATTAATTTAAATAATAGAAATTTTAAATAGTAAACAAATATTAAAAAATAAAAATATATATCAGAATATAAATTCACTTTATTATAATTTTTTGAATTTTTTTAGATTTTTTGGATTTTTAAAAAAATAAAATATTAGAATATATATCTGAATTATTATAATTTTTTAGAATTTTTAAATGAAATTTAAAATAATAAAAAAATATTAGAATATAAATTAAATTTATTATACTTTTTTAGAATTATTTAATAAAATTTAAAACATTAAAAAATAATTTTAAAAAATATTAATTAATAAAATTTATTAAAAATAATAATTTTAAATATAATTTTTTATATATTTCATAGGATAGTTTACTTAGAGTTTATACAAGCATGTTCAAAATATCGTGCATACCTTATGAATTGTTTAAATTAATTAAATCTAAATTTAATTTTCGACGAAACATCATCGCGGGCCACATCGGATCGCGAGGGGTGCATTTGGTGCCGCAGAAGGCGTCATGAGACACCTCCGACGCTGCCAAAAGAGTCCGACAATGCCTCCGGCAGCGCCAGAAGCGTCCGGCGATGCATCCGGTGAAGCATTTGGCACCACTAGAAGCATCCAACAACTCCGGGGCCACTGCGACGCATCCGAGACGGGGAAGCCTCCGAGCTATTTGTGCATACCTCCGAAGTGGTTGTTACGCTTGCTGCCGCCTGCTGCACGTCGTCACCTCGCCTCTACATGCTGCTACTAGCTGACGACTGCTAATTGCTCACAAGTTAGGATTTTTTTTACCTTGCGTCATTAATCGATGGCGACAGAAGAATCAAATACACGATTAATCGATCACTTTGTGAACGCACACCAAAATCATTGCGCTCGACATGCCGATTTCGCCCGCCTAACGGAACGATAAAAAGCATCCATGCTAGGCGGCATGGAATGGCATTCTTTTTCATGCTATGAGGCACAACAATAGTGCATAAACAAATACTTGTATATACCTCAAAAAGTTTGCCAAGATGGATATCATAGTGTTGAGGCCTGAGGCTAGCATTAAACAGTTTCTAGATAGCCTTATCATGGTTTAAAATTAAAATAAATTTAATGAAGAAATACCAAGTCAAACTATCAAATGAGGTTCTAGGAACTTCAAGACTAAGTTTTCACTCCCAAATAACATCATCGAGGTAGCAAAAGTAGTTAATTAACATGGTCAACAAATCAGCACGAAAATGGTTCATAAGAGAACCAATAAGGGCAGAGTAACTTTTGTTCTTTCAATGATATTGCTCGAAAGCTGCAATTCGCAGCAGGAAGCTGCTACAGAGGATACATATCAACTTGCTTTAAAATAGTCATCCACAGCAAGACAAAAAATTAGTGATACTCGGACACATCATAATCAAAGAAATTTTCTGGTGCTCTATAGTTGAAGGGACTTTTTAATGAAGGTTTAGGTAACCAATCGATCTTAGGCAATTTAAGTAGGCCAAATGAGTATAAAAATTTAAATTTTTATCGTAAAATTCAAATTTACGAAGTAAAACAAGCTTTAAATGGGATACACAATAGAGGTATGGAAGTGTCTAGAAAAGCAAGATATTGAATGGCTTATAAAATTTTTTAACATGATATTGAAAATGAAAAAAATGCCTGATCAATAGGATAAGTACTCTAGTTTCCTTATATAAGAATAAGAAAGACGTACAAAATTGTGCAAACTATAGGGGTATTAAACTAATGAGTCATACGATGAAACTTTGGAGAAAAGTAATAGAAAAAAGATTAAGGAGACCACGGTAACCAAAAATCAATTTAGGTTCATACATGGAAGGTCAGCAATAGAAGTTATACATCTTCTTAGACAACTAATTGAAAAATATTAGAAGCAAGAACAAGATCTACACATGGTATTCATTAACTTTAAAAAAAGTTTATGATAGTTGGGCTATAACTCGAGCACATGAGCAGAAGATGAGAGTTATAGAGATGAAGATTCTAAGATGACGTGTGGACATACAAGGATGGACAGAATAAGAAATGAGAGCATTAGAGAGAGTCGAAGTTGCATCGATTGAGGGAAAATTCCGAGAGATACATTTAAGATGGTACGGACATGAACATGTACACTTAGAAAACTAATAAATGCTTCAGTTAAGCAATATAAAACTATGACAAATACGTATATCAAACAAGGAAGATCAAAAAAGACCTGGTTAGCAATGATAAAATAAGATAAAATTTATTTAAGTATAAATGATGATATAGTACGAGATAGAGCTCAATAGCGTAAAAGGATCAATAGAGCCGATCCCACCTCCTAGTGGGATAAGAGTTGGTTGTTGTTGCTGCTGCTCTATAGTTAAAGGGAATCATGTCGATCCTAAGAGAACTATAGTAACTGAAAAACAAAATGATTATTAAGATGCTTGATTTTACTGCTTGGATATCATATTTGCAAAACAAATTAAATTTATTTGACTTCAAAAAACGAGCCTTCCATCAGCCATACAAAAAGGCTTTAAGCATTGCAACTAGCTTTGCATATTATTAAAGTGGCACTCTCTAAATAATAATATAATTGTGCAAGGCGCTTTGTAAAAGAAGAAAGGAAACAACATATAAGAACAAAACTTACAACAAAAACAGGTGCCCAGAGGCTAAGAATTGTCAGTGCATTATGATTGTCTGCAGAAAGCAATATTATGGTAGGGCGGTCAGGAACAATCTAATCTGCTAATTTTGTCAGAATAATGATGCAAATGAAGAAGAGCAATCATCTCAAAAGAACAAGAGATAGAAAAATAAATTGGAATTTCTAGTCAAATTAAAGTGAAAATAAAAAACTATCAGATCTAAAGCATTGAGGTCAGTATGAGAAAGTGTACAAACAATTTAAACATCTCAGTATTACACCTTGCAATCTCTAGGCAAATTATTCTTCACAGCAGTCAGTACAACAGTTACAGGTAGCATATGAGAAAGGCTACTACAATAGTACGAATTGTATAATCCAGACTGATACAAAGCTTTACGTACAAAATGCATAAAAGCATCAAGCAAGAAAAGAAGAAAGCACAATTTCACTGCATTCCATAGAGTAGATAGCACAGGAGAAAAATAATGTTAAGAAAAAAATTAGTATATCAACTTACTCCGAGACATCAAATCATGCCACGAGTATTGCAAGTCCCGAAAATTGACAATAGTTTTAGTTGGTGATACAAGTGGCTTGATCTGAAGAAAAAGGGATCTAATGTGAAGAGGAAAATGTTGCTAAACAAATAGTCGGAATGCAGAGATAAAAGTAACTTTCCTGGAGAAAATAGGCAAATGAAAACTTCCCACCAAGAATGACCAACCAGAAAAGTACATATCTGAAATATGAAATATCAGTTCATCATCAAACAGCATATTGTTGACGTGATCAGAAAAGCATTCAAAATTCAAATATTAACCAAGCAACCAATAAGCCAAAGAACAAAAAAATAAAACTAAAACTCTAGAAGTTAATTTACTTAAATTCTAATCATATGAAAAAAAAAACAAAATATATATATATATATATATATACACACACACACCATATGATTAGAATTTAAAACTGCAAAAGAATTATTTGTCATGGCTGAGATATTGCAACAATGACTTATGAATAGATCTTCATATAATAGTGGTATATCATTAAATATCACATTATGTTCATTACATTCCGTCATAAGATAAACAGATATCATGATTAAATTTGAGTATTTATTATAAGAAACAGATAAAATTCTGGTAACACAATAGACAAGAAATACCTTTCAAATATAACCCTACTATCAATCAAACTAATTGTTGAACCATAAGCACTCTATCAAACCGCAAATAGCTTAGATGGTCAAAGTTTCAAAGTAGAAACAATTGAGAGGCGAGAAATCTTGGTAAAGAACTGGAAAGAGAACCACCTAGGTTCAGAATTAATTGATAATCAAGATTTCAATGACGATAAATGAAATCATCATATGGACCTTCAAGTGCATTGAAATAGTACATTCGAAAACACATAAAAGATGTCTTCATGGTTTTGTCAAGTTCCTTTAATACATGTTGCTAGGAAGAAAGGAGCTTACTTAATATAGTCAATAGTCCTCTCATACATGCCCCGTCCAACATAGTAATGTTCCTTGATGGAGAAAAAATACTAGTGTCAATTGCAAGAAACCAAAAAATGGAGCAAATCTAAAGTTCAAAGACAGATGAGAATGAAAAAAGATTACCTGGTGCAGCCATCTCACTAGGCGCACAATACGCCAACGATAACATAAATCAGTTAGGTGATGACAGAATGGAATTCTCACAAGGAAGCCAATGAAGAGATTATATGCAGCATAAATTCCTATCATAAAGATATATATTCTGAAAGCAGCAGAACTGGAACCATCTTGCAGTGCTTTACTGAAACCACGTGTATCAATTTTGACATGCTTATTAGAAATTATTAATCAAGGGGAGATAAAACACAGAAGAAAAAAAGAAACAATACCAAAAGTACGAGAATATATTAAGGAATTAAAATTCTAGTGTGATAGATGTGAAAGGACATACATATAAAAATAGCAGACAGCAAAAGAAGCAACCGAAAACCATAGAAAACGACCAAATATTCGAGTAATAGCTGATCGACGTGATGTTGAAAATGCCCCATACATCATGAGGATATCTAGAACACCTACATCACAAATGCAGACAGAATTTGAGTAACAAAAAATCTAATTGGTTAGCAGGAACATATACAGACAAGTGTATAAGAACTTACTTTCTATAAACTTCATCACAACATAAGTAGGACCTAGGCTAAGAACCTGCTTAATTGTCGTCGAATTCACACCATTATTGAAGGCAATGATTGTTAATCCCTGTAACATAAGTATCAACATGTTACTGAGGATAGGAAAAACAAAATAATCAACATCAAATTGGAAAGATCTAAAGTAAAATGCAGAAATACAAATATATATATAATTCAATGACCTAAAAATAAATGGTAATAATTAGTTTGGTAGATTAAATATGAGCTACTAGCATGGAGTTAAAAAAAAAAAAATGCAACATAGCATTTAGTGTTTGTATTTTAGAATTTGTTTATCTAGCTTTATTAAGTCCATCTCTTGATACAATCATTTAATTCATGGGAGGCTTGTAGCTTATATTTCGCACATAGACTAGAAAGTTACACATATCTGAAATTATTTTCTTTATAACAGACTCATATCCCACTTGCTTCCTTTTGTATATGTTCTGAATTATGGAGGCTGGTTCCAATGGGTTTCAATGATGGAATATGCTCCTTTAGATCCTTCAAACTAACTAGCACCTGGGGGAAGTGTCTTACTGTGTGATGAGAGTTGGAAATTGGTACTGCCCCTTGAGAAACTACTCACAAAATATCTTCAATGGGCTAAGTAGCTTTTTACTCTTTAGATAAAGAAAGGTGCAAGAAAAGAGAGAGAAGACAAAAGGTTTGACGCTTCAAAAATGGAACAAAAAATAAAATAAAAATAAGACAGAATGAATATAAAGACTGAAGCAAGTTAATAAATCATCTGAAAATCATTAAGCAAATAGAATAACCAAAAAATATTAGATTAGGTTCATTGAACTTAAACAAACATTTGCAGTCTAAAAAGGTTAGGCACGTTAGGAATGCTCATTTGAGCATAAATAGTTATAACCAAGCTCCCTAAACAATCTAAAATAAAGCAGTTAACCAGAAACGTTTCTGAAATAATAACAAGACATTTCCAACTGAAAAATGTACCAGGTAGGTTTTAAATACTAGCCCATTGGGAACAGGCCCATGCAAATGAAAATATCAACACAGGGTAGTAAAAGTCAATAACTGAGGAAGAGGCCATGAAGAAGAGAAGTTGAGAATAACCAAATTGGAGGAAGTGGCAAGCAAAGCAAGCAGAATAAATGAATACCAATGGTGAGCAAAAAAGCAGTTGGCAATTTTTTGACATTGAGTAAGACAGAGGGAAAATAAACAACATCAAACATCACAATGAAGAGCAACGGAAAAGCATAATTTAAAAAGCAAGGATATATTAAAAATAAGAAAACCTGAAAAAAAAAAAAAAAAAGGATTCAATCCAGTAGCAAGATTGGTACAAACCCAGTCCAGCTTTTCATAATTGATCCTTAGCTTCTGCAAGACCATTTAAAACTGCGGCACAAAATATTACACAGGCCACATGTTTTCTAGAAGCAACAACTATGTCAACTTAATCTAGTGCCAAATTAAACTAACAAAAGCACACAGTTCTAATTTATAGTTCATTGTCCCGAAGCTGAAGCATGAATAATGGACAAATGTGCCTCAGTAAAAGCTATAGTAAAGCAAGTGACTTTGAATTTTTACAATATTCAGATAAATAAAACAAGATTAAGCCAGAACATTAGTTATCAGGAAGAACAGGTAGAAAGAGCACTATCAGGACTACAGAGACAATGTTTAGTTAGAACCAAAATGATTCATCAAAACATACAAGCAAAACATTCAAGCAGGAGGGACTCAAATTGTTATCTACATTTTATCAAGAACAATTATGAGTAACATAGCAAGATCTGCGAGAATCAGAAAGGTAAACAGAAATGCAAGCAAAATAAACCATAGTACATAGAGACCTGAAACATCATAAAAAGAAAGATCCAGAGTCGATGGAAACTATGATAAAGATGAAGAAAAGTTCGGTGCTCCACAAAAGATGTTTTCCCATAATGCTTGCTTCCACCAGAAGATAGTATGCCCTGCAAGGAAGGATTTACCTTGAGTGTAAAAATTAACAGGCAGCAATTCAATATGTCCAATGTACACAATTTATATATGATAAAAATAGCAAATATAGTTAAATGCATCCCCTTAATAAGGAATTTCTATCTTTATATAGACATATTTTTACTCATTAAGGCAAATGCACCTATTACAATTGTGTCTTAACAAACAGTGTCATTGATGTAGGCAAGGTTGATCTCTCAATAGCATTTTACATTTTGGATTAAGTAGAGAATCCTAAATATGCCCATGTAATGGATATTCCATCAGCACATGCAATATAATGTTTCCATTGTTTTAAATTTTGCATGCTATCTGAGCTACCAGTTTAGGGCCTGGGTTTTCCCAAGAGTATTATCCTGGTGGGAGACCAATAGCTTCCCCGTCTCTCAAATTCCTTTCTTCCATGTGTTGCCTCTATCAGGTCCTCCCAACTCTCCTTGCAACAATAACTCAGGAAGACAAAGTGAATCAGAGATGGGTTCAACTAACACACACTCAGGAGGCCATTGTGGATGTGGTAGGCGACTGTTTGGTAGGACGCTTCATTGGTCGCTTTCCAAGCTGGAAGGCAATCAAGTCCATGGCAAGAGATGGAATGTTAAGTGTCATATCCAAGTTCATAAGACTGGCTCCTTTTCGAATTCCAGAACCCGGAGGACTGCGATCGGGTCTTGCATGGAGGATCGTACATTGCACTTGGCTGCCCCCTATACCTAAAGCCACTCCCTACGGAATTATTTTTTCAAAGGGAGGAGCTTCAACGCTTACCGGTTTGGGTCGAAATCTTGGAACTACCATTGGAGTGTTGGACTGTTCAGGCATTGAACAAATTGGCCTCGCTGATTGGTGGGCCACTATACACTGATCAAATGATGAGGCAATAAGGATGTATCAACTACGCAAGGACGCTAGTGGAGGTTGACATCACAAAACCGCCACATAACCCCGTAGTACTCCCCAGGGGCTTGGAGGTAGACCTACCACTCCATTTTGAATATGTGTTTAAATTTTGCTTAACCTGTCAGCATATGGAGCACTATCAAACACAATGTGAAGGCATCACTGATCCCCGATTAGTTCACAGCAGGCTCAGCTGTCGGAGCAGCAGACTATACTGCCAAACACCACCATATGGCAACCAGAAAACCCAGATATGGCCGGACAGGTTGTTACTACTGAAGGTGTGCAAGAAACTGATAATGCAGTTGTAGAATTGGGGACCGACGGTGTTGGGCAATCAGCCACTGCAGGGGCTTTTGGAATTGCGGATACCACTGCTGTGGCTGCCGGAAGTGTAAGTACTATGGCAGATTTAACTGAGTCCAGCAGGCAGCCGGACATAGTCTCTATGGAGAAGGCATCAACAACTGTTTTAGAGCATACTACACAGGATACCACTGATGAGGCTGCTGGAAGTGTGAGTACTATTGCTATGGCAAATTTAATAGAGTCCAGCAAGCAGCAGGACATAGTCTCTATGGAGAAGGTATCGAAAATTGTTTTAGAGCATACTACACAGGAGGCCAAAGTAATTCAGATAGTTGATAACCGATACACTAATAGACAGGAGGAAGCCACGGAAATATGTGAGGTCTAGTATAAAAGGAAGGGGGCCAGAAAGTAAAGAAAAGTTGCTGATAGGACAAAAATAGTCCACCATCAGATATCACAGACAATCACTACTTTGCCAGCACCGGACTGGACTCAACAAGCTTATCCTCTAATGACTCCCAGCAAGGGAAAGGCTTTGGGCATGATAGCAAGTGAACTAGAGGTGGGTATACAAAAGGACATGGGCAACAAGCAAAGTAAGGGTGTAACTTCTACTATACTGGACGATGCACTGGCACATCTTTGAGGGGAAGAAACATCCAGCCAATACTCGCCGGTCTAGGCCATCGCAGTCATAATGAAGGTTGGTTCATGGAATATTCGAGGCATCAATAAAGGCCTCAAGCAGAAGGGTGTGGAAGCCTTCTTTCGATGCAATAACCTTGGTGTTTTAGGAGTGCTGGAGACAAAACTCACAGCTTTAGGTTTTCAAAATCAAAAATCACAAAGGTTTCTTCAGTTTCAGGTGAAGCAATGGGACAATTTAGAGGCACGAAGTCGTATATTATTGGTGTGGGATGAGTCAATTTGGAGGTGCAAGAATGGCATGATCAGTTCATTCACTGCAAGGTTACATGTAAGGTGTCCCAAAAACTTTTTGAGGTCACATTTGTCTATGGACAAGCAGCTATAGCAGGAAGGAAAACATTATGGGAAGGACTACAGCAGCTTTCTGCTGATGTGGGCCTGCCATGGATAGTTTTAGGGGACATCAACTCATTTCTATAAGCAGAGATAAGTGTGGAGGTCTCTTGGTCACTCAGTCTTGTACATCAGACTTTCAAAACCATGTGGCCTCTGTTGGTCTAGAAGCTCAATCTTATACGGGATGCAGATACACATGGACGAATGGTCACATATGTAGTGAGTTGGATCGTGTTCTTATCAACAAACATCGGTTAGAAGCTGAGTTACAAACTTTTGCAGAGTTCACCCCCACCTGAATGCATTCATGTTCTTAAGCCCTTCAATTTCTTTAACATGTGGGCTAAACATGATACTTTTTTCACACTTGGTAGCTTCTAAATGGGGGGTTCCAACAAAATCTAAAGTTGCTGAAAAGTTATTTATTTGAAGGAATTGAATACCATGCATTTCCAGCACATCTCTGCAAGAGCATATCCTGCTCGTCAACGTCTGGAAAAAGTACACGAAGCTGGACTGACAAATGACACCATGGCTGAAAACTACAAAGAATTACGGCATGCTGCAACTCGTCTAAATGCTGCGGGTCACAGTTTTTGTATGCGGCGAGCAAAGCTGGGGTATTTCAAACAAGACCACAATTCCTCCTCCTTTCATGCTCTTGTTAAAAGGAATAACCAGCGAAACGAAATCACAGCAATGGAGACACTTGATAGCAGTCTTACGACGTCAGTTGAGGAGGTTGTACGAGTATTCACAGCCCACTTTCAAGATCATCTAGGTACTGCTACTGACCAGACAGCTTTACCATACTCGTGTACGCAGTTTGGCCGACATTTCAGTAGATCATCATGCTCAGCTAGTCCATATACCAACAGCAGACGAGATCAAGATGGCGCTCTTCGACATGGGTGATCAATGGGCATGGGCCCGAATGGGTAAGGATCTAAATTTTTCAAGCAAGCTTGGGACTAGGGGCAGATTTTATTTTGGCAGTCATGGAGATCTTCAATAGTGGCAAATTGATAAGATGGAATCAGACTTTGATAGCTCTTGTTCCAAAATGTGTGCATGCTAGTAAGGTGACAGATTATCGACCCATCTCCTGTTGTACGGTATTTTACAAAGTGATTTCTAAGCTTTTGGCTAGGTGTATTGATGATATATAGGATAGCACCCTTCGTCAGTCTCAGACAGCTTTTGGGCAGGGTCGGCTCATTACAAATAACATTCACTTAGCATTGGAACTATATCAAAAAAATAACCAAAGCATCTCTCCCAGATGCATTATGAAAATTCACCTCCAAAAGGCGTTTGGTTCAGTGCATTGGGATTTTTGCATGAGGTTCATCTTTTTTGGTGGCCATCAATAGTGGCAATTTTGGGCCGATAGCAGAACTTCAAGCAAATAGACCTATGCCGAACATTTATCTAACTGGAGTTGATTTATCTTCGGATTTCCCCCTACTTGATTCTGTGGTCCGAAGGCTCAACGCTTGGCCACGAGGATAGTATCCTATCCTAGCAAGGCACATCTCATCACTTCTATACTACATAGAGTGGAGTGTTTTTGGTTGTCCATCTTGCCAATATCCCAGGATGTCATTGATTACATTTACAGCATCCCGTCTTTCATGTGGACATCTAATCATCCTCCAGTGTCATGGGTGGATATGTGCAGACTTAAGGATGAAGGTGGCATGGGGTTTTTGGACTTACGAGATTAGAACCTAGCCCTCCTAGCTAATGTCCTTTGGCAGATACAAGCAGAAGAGAATGCCCTTAGATCTAATGGGTTCATCATATTTACTTACGTCGAGCTGACATACCCATTCAGATTCCCCTTTGATCAAAAACATTCTTGCATATACGGGATCTTATATTATCGGCTACTAAATAAAGGTTCGCAAATTGGTTCCATCCTACTCCAACGAAGACATAGGCCTGAATAGTATGGAAGATATACTTGCAGCCTAGTCATGCGGTTATCTTTTGAATGTTGACATTGGAGGATCAACAGTGCACTTTTTGTAGACAAGTGCTAGAGACACAAGAGCATCTATTCTTTAGGTATCCCCTTATTGTTGGATTATGGAGGAGGATTAGAGATTGGCCGCATAGGACACTAGAGATGTTCACCTATCAGAGAGCGACTTGAGTCTTCGATAGAGACAGAGACAGTGTTGCAAAAGGCGATAGGCACTACTGCTTAGGCTGTTGAATTTCTTTTACTATTTTTTATACATAATATGAAAATGCAAATTTGATAACCAAGTTAATAAATGCAATGAACAAGAGAATTAATAAAAATTCAACACCATATTAATACTAAAAAAGTAATATCATTACTTCTACCAAAAGTCTAAGTAAAAATTTCAAAGTTTCAATCCAACAATGCAACAAACCAATAAAGGCCAAACTAAACATAACTAATCTTTTAAATCATCTACACATGCACCGTCAATTACATCTATAATTCTCTCATCGTCAAACTCAAAAATAAACATCTTCTTCATTCTCCTTCTCCAATGTATCTAAATCTTCATCAAGTTCTCTAATAGAGATGTTCTTTACACTCCTTGGTTGTAGCACTTCATCCACACCCAATACCTCCACCACCATTCTCCAAGTGAGTCCCGAACCCGGCTCGACCTCATCTTTATCACCACCATCAATAAGACAACCTTGAGCTTCACTAGCTTAAAAGGATAGGAAACAAATTTTTGCTCATTTCTCTTACTCTTCTTCTTTATAAGATTTGCGTTGAATTTGACATATACAAGATCATTCAATCTTGATGTCTTGAGTGTATTCCTAGTCTTAGTACGTATCTAAACAATTAGAAAATTATTAAAACTAATAAAAAAATAGATAATATAATTTATGAATTGTTCCTTGCCCCCTCGAATTGGCTCCAATTTCTTCCACACCTGATGCACTATTTGTCAAAGAGAGATCACATTGCCGTTTTTTTATAAGCTTAGTTCACCACCATAATGAGACAACCAACCAATTTAAAAAAGTAGAGGCAAAAAAATTAATAAACACAAAAATAAATAAAAGAGGCATGTATGCTAATGGAGAGAATAAAGGAAAGAGATGTACCCGAATCAATATCATGGTACACATCCACTTCTCATATGTCGCAACCGTCATTTTTCTTCCAAAGTTTCTGGATTTACTCTTATACTTCAACAATTGATCATTATAAATGGTGGATTACATGTCATCATCGGTGGAAAAAATTTTCTCAACACAATTCAAGACTCATTAATTTTGTATGTTTGGATCTTTAAAGAAAAATCTCGGATTCAACCGGCAACATAATGCAAAGGACTATCAAGTCTACCCTTAGATTTCTCATTAATAATCTTCAAAATAGGGGTGACATTTTCTTCTTTTTTGAAAATCTGTCTAATATCTTCCTTGGCTTGTTTAAGTGCATCCAATAAAAAAGTCATTGAGGGCTTTTGTCCCCCCAATAACAAGCGTAAAACTATGACAGAGTGAAAACATTCAAAGTCATAGAAACACCATTCCAAAAAGAGATACTTGTTACCATCACCTCCGTCATTTTTCCCTTCACTACTCCTTAATTTTGTGCTACTCCACTTCTCAAATGTAAATATAACGCTCAATTGATCTTTCTTGCCTTTAAGAATTTCCAAAATGAAAAATGAAGAAGCAAATCTAATAACTCCAGACCTCATAATATTCCTCTTCTTGGTATATTTTTTGATAGCCAAAGTTCTATGATGTGCATACATATATGGTTAGGACCTTTGCTTTCTCAAACATTCCACTAAACTTGGGTAGCTTTCCAATTGATTAAAGCATGATGTTGATTGTGTGAGTCGCACAAGAGGTCCAAAAAATTTGAAGTTTTGTAAATTTCAATAACTCTACCGCTGTCATATTGTTTGGTGCAATGTCCGTCACTACTTGAACATGTTTGAAAACCAATTTCATTGATGTATTTTTCCACAAACTCAAAGATGTAAGTCCGGTGTGTGCCTCCATGAATTTTTCAATAGAATCCAAGAAAGAAGTACCTAGATTGCAATCAGCACATAAATTCATAATTCTTCTCTTGTGATCTATCCATGCATCGGTCATAAATGAACATCCATTTTTCATCTACTCTTTTTCGTATTTTTTTAGAGATAATTTGGGTCTCTCAACTTCTTACTTTAAAAGTGACTCTTAAAAGATATTAACTTGGAGGTTTGTAGCCCAAGCCAAATTGGCCAACTCCCTCTACAAATTGTCGAAAACTTTGATTGTCAATTTCATGGAACGGAATCTCCGCCTCATAAATCCATCTTGCAAGGTACTCATGCACATCATTTATAAACTTTAAATTTAATGCATCATTTATGTTTTGTTATCTTGTCTTTGTTGGAAGATTGTGGATGTCCATTTATGAATAGGCATGAAGTGCTTTGACTTTTTTAAGAAGAATCTCCCTCCACTTGACAATCTTCATCCTCTACATCAACACCTATATTGACTTCGGTCCTCTCATCTTTTAGTTTTTCCACACTTGCTCGCTTCTTTTTTTTTTGTTATTTTCAAAATAAGTTCTACTCTTTTTTGTCTCCATCGAATGCTTTAGGGCATGCGTCAACTTGTCTACAATACGTGCAATATCAGTGATCCAATATCTTTTTTCTTTGCAATACAATAATTCATAATCCCAAACAATATCAATAAACTTTCGTTGCAATTAATCTTCAATAATCAAATAAAAGATCAAAACTTAGAGTACAAACTTACTAAATTACCTCTGTGGGCCTTAAACTTTTTCAATCGCCAACTTTTGGCCCTCCATCTTTTTTTCTGAACAAGCCATTCAACTTTTTTAACTGGTGTGGCCCCTCCATCAAGTTTTTCTGGAAAGATTGACAGAAAACTACGAAGCATGCGTTCTACGTGCCTTTTAGAGGGGTAAAAACGTCATGATAAGGGGCTCGAACACACTTTTGCTGAGGCACTAGATGAAAATATGGTTGATGATGACTTATAGAGCAATTTCGGATCATTTGATGAAGATCAAGAAGGTTACAGACCCCCAATATATTGACTTCAATGTGTGAAAGATAAAAAAAAAATCCACGGTATGATATTTTTACCCCTCTAAAAGGCACACAGGAGACACACTTTATAGTTTCTGTCAATCTTTCCAAAAAAAACTTAATGGAGGGGCCACAAGTGACGAGTTAAAAAAGTTGAATGCTAATTTGTTTAGAAAAAAGTTGGCCAAAAGTAGGCAATTGAAAATGTTTAAGGGTCACAGAGGCAATTTGCCCTAAAATATATTAACTGAAAATAAAAAAAAATAATCTAATTTTAAAAAAAAATAAAAAAAATAAATATATATTAAATTAATAAGATACTTTGATTAGGCTTTACGTAGATTTAAATTATCCCAACTATAGCTAGGAATTT
>JBBPFP010000010.1:1926702-1944677 GCA_037974795.1 Kaempferia galanga
CAACACTTTTTCAGTGCCAACGACAATGCGGAAAAAGCGTTGTAAAATCCATTTTTTCTTGTAGTGTTTGTGTTTATTATGTGGCTAATGCATTATTAATCTACTTAGGCTATAAGATTTTGTTTTGCAACCAGGGTCGTCTAAACCATTCTTGAGGCCCTATGCAGAAAAAAAAAGTAAGGCCTTAATTTTGTTTTTAAAAAAAAATATTAAAATATTATTAGTAAAATTTAAAAGGCAGTTTCATACATTATCAATGATTATTTATGCTATTGGAACTAACTAGGTCAGGTAGTAATAATTTTATTTTTGTCAAACCTCACTTCTTTATTAGTAATAATGAGACATTTAAAAAAATTCAAACTCTCTCTAGTGAGAAAAGATGATTATGTTTATCAGCCTAAATACCTTTTGCAGCCTATCCTCATATTATATGAAAGAAGGTAAATCATAGGATCAACTTATAATCAACCACCAAATAGCTAAAGGGTGAAAAGAGTTTTTCTCTGAAGATATGCATCTACTGAAAATTAATCTCTATCTTCTTATAGTAAACTTGTCACCCTCTAATTAACTAACTGGACAATTAACCTCTCTCTAATTTATCCTTCTGTTAATCAAATTGTGTCCGTGTTATCATAAATGAAAGAGATTACAAAGATTTTGCAGGTCCTACTGATCGATAATAAATCGTTATTTTAAGCTTGCTAGAAAACAATAATAAAGCCCCATTCCTTAGAAGATTAGGTTAATCACGAGGGCATTCTACTCAATAACAAATCGAGACAAGCTCAACCTTCAACTCGACAGATACCAAACACGCTAGCGTGTAGAGCTATCAATGGGTGATAATTTTTAATTAATGCATGCTAAAATATTTCACTTGTATGGTAAAAGATGATTCGCGCATCTTTAGTGTCTCCGTTAATTTGTCTCTGAGTCAATACGGAGGAGGTAAATTACGGATGACTATTAGTCATTAGTGTAAATGATTAAGACATAGGGGAGACATGCTCGGGTGTGCCGAGTTTCAACCTCTTGATCTCATATGATAACTTTATATGTCTTAACCATCGTACCGCTCCGAGAGAACCATAATATTTCACTTGTGTGAGTTATGTTGGTGAAGATGATTATATATTAACTAGCCTGGCTACCAGCTTTGCCAGCAGGCTAGTGCAGAACTGCAAGCCAACTTGCACAATCGGCCAGCGGAGGAAATGAAACTAACAAGTAACAAACCACACGGTTTGAGCTGGACGAGTTGAGAAAAAGAGAGACATGGAGGGACAGAATAGATACCAAGCTCTATGGAGTCAACTTTAGTCGTGTAGTATGTAAATAAGCATAACATGTGCTTTTAATTAATTCTTAAATATTACAAAATAAGAATGAGCAAATAAATGGTAAAATAAGCATGTAAAAACTCAAATTGATTTCTAGTATTGTCTATATTTAATTTTCACCAACTCTATATTATGGAACTAAATAAGATCTCAAGTTTAGGAATTAGGCTCGTGTAGCACAAGATGTTCGTCACTTATGGTTAGAACAAAATTTTCGGTCTCTTTTATTCCAAGGTTATGGTGTAGTGGTAAACACACCTTAGAGCTCCCCATACACCCAGAGTTCAAAACTCAGGGTGTTTGAACCACTAGGACAGCTAGGTCATTGTAGTTGATGAGTAGGTAAGAGTGCACTGAGTTAGTTGGTTTGATTGAAACTTTTGTTAGAGTGCATAAATTAAACCATCTTTAGATAATTAAAAAAAATACTATATTTACTCTTAAATAATAATAGAATTTGTGATGTGGTCCGTTTGGGAAAGTGTCTAGAGGCAATAAGTGAATGCTTGGAGCCCAAGCAAGCTTGGTTACTGATTTCGCTAATTGTTTAATTATTATTGTTGTGAAATAAAATAATTTTTGTCGTTTGTTTGTAGTTTAGTGAATAACAACCCTGACAAGCGAGCCTCACCACCCAAATGCCCACAAATATTCAAGCTCAAGCAATTAAGACAACCTCCCCACTCTGATTTCGACACTAATTTTTTCACTCTAACTACTTGGCCGACACTGAAGAAGTAGGTTACGTGTGAATCGAATATTATTCTCTAACGAACTATGTGTTTAATTTGATAAGAACTTCTCTATATTCATCAATTAAATTAAACAATCTTGAATTATTTGAACTTAAATAAACAAGTTAATATTTCAATTCGTTAATATTTTTAAGTAAAGGTTATAAATTTTTTATTGAATAGCTAAGAGCAGATCCTTTGGTCCACAATCTCAAGTCTTTTTCTAGTTCACATTAGGAGGAATCGTTGGATCAAACCAAAAGAAACTACTGAGTCATCCGAGTTGATTGCCGACTCAGCTGAATTTCTAAGCTACTAGGTGGAGTCGGTACGCCAAGTGCCGAGTATAGAAGATGATGGTGACTCAAGAAACTGTGTGCCCGATTGTCCAATGTCAACTGAGCTTGACACAGTTTTATTAAAATAAATTTGTTACCCTTCGACAATCGTTTAAGATTACGTAGGTCATCTATTTTCCAAAACAGAATGACGGAGTCATAATTACAATCAAATGTTGATTGTTTGTAACTAACTAAAAAGACGTATCGGGACGCTATTTATCATAGATAAACTACCATACTAAAAGAATACCTGACCTAGGAGTATCCTAGGAAACTATAATGTCCCATCTTATTTCCAGTCACATTTCCAACCATTGTCATTAAGTGTGAAAGGCTCCAATATTCAATGACTATTAAAGTGGTCCCTTTTCTGTCCCTTCTGGAATTAAAGATCAAATTTTTTTGTTTTGGCCGTATTTTTCGAATTTTGATTGTTTGCAGGAGGGGGAGTAATAATAACGTTAAGCTGAATTAGGTAATATCGTACAGAAGATGGATTTAATTTTACGAAAATTTTTTATTAATATTTAGAATAAATTAGAAAGTATTTATGGTGTGTGGTTTAGAAATCCACTATCTCATTGTTGTATATCTTATTTAAAGGAAAAATTTTATAAATACATCATAATTAGAAATTAAATCGTTGATATCTAGGGGACAACTTAATACTCTTTGCTTGAGTGGCAACTTAATACTCTTCTGCTACACTTAGCTCTGGGGACAATACAAAGGTTGAAAAGTAGGGAGGAAGAGCCTCCTACTGTTATCGATTTATTCACAGTATTATTTTACCTCTTGATTTTTATTATTTTTGAAATATATATTTTAATTTTTTTCTTGGTAATAAGTACTGTTAAAATATATTTATATTTATATTATTTAGCTTTTAATATTTTCATAAATATCAAAAGGAGCTTTTTTACGTTTAAAAAAGATTAAAAAGAGTGCCCTATTTTCATTTTTCATCACAAAATATTTTTATTCGCTAAAATAATATAATTATAATAGTTTAGTTAAAATTACTACAGTAGGATTAAAATTGTTTTAACACTATTTGAACTAGACAAAATTATTGCTTTAGTCTTAGTATAATAATTTTAATAACTAATTAAGTAAAAAGGAATAATTAAAAAAAATGAAATTTAGGATGCAAATAATAAAAATAACGGAAATTTTTTGATTATTACAAATAAAATAAAAGTTTAAAATTAAAAAAAAATAGATGTGAAGATTTTTTTTTGAAAAAAAAAATATTTATATCTCCCGTTTCTTTGTGACAGTCTCGCACTCGTTCCTTTGCCCGCGCGATCAGCAGGGCTCGCGAGTTTGCTTACGTCATCTACCGAGGGAGTGGATCGAGGTAGCTCCGGCGAGATCCATTCCATGGTGACCGCCTTTCTGGCCTCCTCCTCCGCCACGTCCACTTCCACCGGCAACTACCGCTCGAACTCCGAGAACCCTCCGCCGCATCACGACGAGTCGCCGCTCGCCACCTCCGTAAAGAAGGACAACGCCGCTCCGAAGAGGCCTCGTTCCAAGGATGTCTCCTCTCGTTACCTCGCCCCGTCGCCTACCTCCTACTCCACTGCCACCGTCGCCCCTTCTTCCACGTCCTCCTCCAGTTCGCCACTCTTCCCCTCGCCTACCGTGGCGCAGAGGTGCTCGGTGTTGCCAGCATTGAATCGGCACTCTGTAGAGAAGCGATCCAAGTCCGTCCGTCGCGTTAAGCCTTTGACGCCCCGGACCGATTCCCAGGCCGAAAATTCGGCGTCCGCCCGAGTACAATATTCGCAGACTCGGAGCCTTTCGGTCTCGTTCCAGGGGGAACCCTTCTTCTACAAGCCCAACCGCCCGAAGAACACTTCCTTCATCCTGTTGCGCAAACCCAGTCCGGAGCGTCGGCTTGCTGGTGAAGTCGCCGTGACGCCTGCGAGGGATGGAGACCATTCGGAGAACTCGAGGCCACTGGTAAAACAGCCTCGATGGCCTGGCGCAAGGCCCCAAGCGTCGAATCCGTTGATGCGCAGCTTGGATTGCCCGTCCAGTCGGAGCCACCCGATCTTGGACAAGGTCCCGTTATTGCGAGAGCCGATGGTGTCCGACGATGGCAATCAGAGGTCACCTGCTGAAGGGGCCAACGTCTCCGCGTTATCCGATAATGACAGCATGTCGTCTGAGGGAAATTCTGGGTCGCCGCAGCTTAGCATTCCCCCTGTGGATGTGGCACCTCTAGGGATAAGCCTGCCGGCGAGGTTTTTGCAGGAGACGAGTAGCAGGCAGCTTAAGTTGCAGAACTCGGGCCTCTTCTTGCCTCCTCCTAGCTCTAGTTCCACACTCCAATCGGAGTCGGGTTTAATGAGGAAATTATCAGTCACCAGCTCTTCACCATTCCATCGACTCATTAGAACCCCTTCCCTTGCTAATTACATGGCCACCCCATCCAGGGGGATGGCTAGTCGCGTAAGGAGTGGGACAAATGTAACTGTCTTTCCAAGTGATCAGCAGGCAAATGCGCCTTCAATCATCAGCTTTGCTGCTGAAGTGAGGAGATCTAAGAAAGGTGAGAACCGTATTGAAACAGCTCACATTCTGAGGCTGCTTGATAACAGATACTTCCAATGGAGGTTTGTTAATGCAAAAATCACTGCAACGTTGCTGTCAAAGAAGATTACTGCAGAGGTAATGTGTTGTCAGTGGCCCTTCCTAGCTTATCTTTGTACTTTGTTATTTGATATCCTAAAGATTTGCTATTTTAGCTGTCTAGTTGAAAATCTTAATCTTTTAATTGAATTTTCAAGTACTATATTGTTTAGAACATTACAGGAAAGGAGAATTGGGAGAGGAGTTTAGGAAAAAGTAAGTACAAGTCAATTAGAGAAGAGGAAGGAAAGAGGTGAGGAACTGGATTGAGAAACAGGAAATCAAGATAAATATTCCAAAATGATCAATACAATTTGCTTTCTTTATAATTCTATGGATATGTTGAATAGCTAAATACAACATACTCTTTATTGAATTAGGCCTTTAAATTATCAGTCTCTTTGGAAACCTAACACATTCTTTAGAGTACCAATATCAAGATTTTAAATCTCAATTCCCTACTTATGTCGTTCCAAGCCTGTTGGTGCAAACATGTATCAACAAATGCCATATTCCATCAATCTAACTGTTATGATTATATATAAAATGAAATAGTGTTGTTCTACCACCATCACCGTATGCTATCTAGTAATGATTGTTACTTTTATAGCTTGTTCTCTAAAACTATAATCCAATTGCTATTTAATTATTATAATGGGAGAATATTATAGGAGTAAAACTTATATGAATTCATCTCAACATGCATTGAAATAACATGTATAAAAATTATTTTTAGTTCAACTATTTAATTAGTAGAAAATCTAAGTGAAAGAGCATCAACTTGTTAACAGTAGATGCTATGTTTAAGAGAAAGAGGCTGGTGAAGGGGTTTCAAAAGAAGAGAAGGAGAAGGAGTGGTGCTATATTTAAGAGGGAGAGGTGGGTAGAAGGGGTGGAAAGGAACCTTGTGTGAGGAGAAAGAGGGCACGCGATAAGTTTGGTGAAAGAGAATGATGACGATGGGAAAGGGGATTCATGTGAGAGATGGAGGGATGATTTTGACAGGGCTTGAATATGAATTGATGGGGAAGGCTTGCCTAGTGAGAGGCACAGGGGGACAAAAATAAAAGGTAGGAGGGGTAGGTTTAACCAAGTTAGAGTTTGGGTATCTTATTGTGATCAAGAAGTAAAACCTATGTATTTATAGATTCCAAAACAACGAACCTACAGCCTTGGCGATCAGACTAGGTAAATACAATACTATATTAATGCCTATTCTTGTAGACACTTTCTTTCCAGGGATTGTTCTTCAATTTCACTATTCTATTAAAAAATGAATTGCTTTTGCCAGTTAGATCAGTTGCAGTTATGGAGAAATGTCTTACTAGTTGATATAGATTCCTTGATATTTGTTAAGGGGATACTAGAGTTCAACCAGCTTCTATATTAACTTTCATGGTAGTTTCTGTGAACATCAATTCATTACAAGACATAAGAGGATTAAGATAGAATGCAAAAAAATTTCTTTGCATCAATAATCTGCCAGAAATATAAGGAAAAGATATGAAGAAATAGGAGGAAAAAAAAAGATTAGCATCTAGACTGTCCCTTCAAATAACTTTCATTAATCCAACTAACCAGATATCAATTTAGATTTAACTATTTACTTTCTCTTCATGGTGCTAACAATGCCAAAAATAATAAAATTCACAGCATGTGCCAATGATATAAGAATAGATACTAGAATTTCAATTGAAAAAAGAAATACCAAAAACAGTATTCATTTTGGATAACATTTTTTGTATAACTTCAGTTGTCAGGGATGTAATGATTTAATTAAGTTGACCATCTAGCTTTAATCCTTATGGCTTTGACAAGCTCACAGATTTTTGTCAAGTAAAGACAGCAAAGATTAAAGATTTAGACAATCGAGGAGGATAATATTTGTTTTCTCAGTGTAGAGGATAATATTTATTTTTCTTCCTTTTTTTTGCTTGGTTTTACTATTCTATGCTTCATTGTTAGGGCTCAAGTGCAGTCCTGCTAATGATTGTTTTTATTTGGAGTAGAAAAATATATACGATGCGTGTATTACAACCTCAAATTTGCGTGATTCTATCTCTTTCAAGAGGTCCAAGCTACATATTATGATGGATAATTTGAAGCTCACGTCTGTACTTGAGGGGCAAGTAAGTTATTTTCCATTCCCTTATTTTCGATTCATTTAAATCATTTTTCTGATTAATAGATAAATTATAATTAATTGCTTAAATAAGTATGTTTTATCTGCTCTTGAATTTAATCACGGGTTCTTATTTGTTACAACAACAAGTATGTTGTTGTTGTTGTTGTTCTTATTTGTTACATTACTTGGTAAAATTTAAAATTAGCTAGATAAATAGGTTTACCATGTTATTGCCACCACTTTGTTTCGTTAAATAATCATAGTCCACACCTAGATATTGTATTTGATTGTGCTCTGTAAAATTTTACCAAAATGTTTACCTGGGTAAATGTGCCTGAAGAATAATTATCTAAGCATTTGCTTTTGTGTAACTTGTGACAAAGTTTAGTTGATCATTTTAGCAATTTTTTCCTGAATTACCTATTAATGATGGATAGTTGACACATGCATGTATGTTCAGCGTAAGCAGAGAACTAAATATATAGTAGTGTTCATACCTTTGTCAAAATAAAAGCTTGCAGTGTAGCAATTCATGTTACAGAATTTTCCTGTTTAACATTTTTGGTTTTTGACAAACGTGTTTATTCATACAATTTACATACATTTACCAACATGAACTAGGTATACTGACACCATAAAGGATTTTTTTTTAGAACTGCTGAAAATCAAAGTTGTTGTCATGAAGGAATGATCTTAAATTCTCAAGTTAAATGCGTTAGAAGTTGAAGCAATTGAGGGGCATAATTTCTCTTTCAACTAGGAGATATTACTTCAAATGGTATAAATATTTCTTCCAAATAAAAAATAAACAATTTGTAATATGCTTTTCCTAATCTGTCACAATATCAAGGGAAATGTATGAAATGAAAATGATTTATGACATTAGCATTGAAGAGCTGTACATCTTTGCATGTTATCTTATATCTAGTACAAATTTTATATTTGCAATTTCTATGATTGAAACTGCAAAAACAGATGCCTTTTTGTCTTATGGAAATAATCTCTGAAGTACTTGTCACATAGACTGAAAGAGTGGTAGACTCAGTGGTTGGATGGTTTTCAATGTCTCTGACATGTTAAAAAATCATTTCTGTCGGAATGATTTGGTTGAAGATTTGCTTGGATAACCTAGATCAGATATATTGAATTTTGAAATTTGATGACACAGTTAACCTATCTGGATGAATGGTCTCTGATGGATACTGAACATTCAAACTCATTGCGTGGTGTTGTGGAAGCCCTAAAAGCTACAACACTCCGTCTTCCTATTGTTCATGGTGCAAAGGTTTGTTTCCATCATTAGCAATACTGCCAAATGAATGGTACTCTACCCAACTTTCTAAGTCATGCAGATTTATTTTATGCATGCAGGCATATATCCAGGATCTGAAACATGCTGTTGGTTCAGCAGCAGAAGTAATGCAAGCAATAGGATCCTCTGTATGCTCTATGTTGCCAATGGTGATGGAACTACTAACTTTCCATATTTTAGTTTCCTACCCTATAATTTTTCATATAAGTTCTCTCTAATTTCCAGATTTTCTAGCAATCTGCTATTTATTTTGATTTATCTCACCATCTCCTCTTTACTAGTTTAGCACTTTACTTTTTAATTAGCAGCACGCTTAAACAGTAATTGAAAAATAAAATTGTATCAACATAAATTTGCTATTATAACTATGGTGGAAAGTTCTTTCCTGCTTACTATTTATACTATGTGTAATATTGGTATACATCATAGGTCTTTCTTTTTACAAAGAAACTGCTTTATGTTATTTTGAAAAGCAGTTTAATTTTGAACTCACTTTATCAGAGCTTTTGGTAGGGTGGAATGCAATGGAAAGGGAATGGTTCATTATCTCATGATTCCATTCTAATGTTTGGATGGTCAATTTGAGGTGCAATGCCCCATTCCAAGGAAGTAAGGAACGACTCATTGTATTCTACCAATTGCAGAGTTTAAGAGGCCGAAAACTTCATTTTAATATAATATTAATCAGGTTATCATTTAAAAAATTAATAAAGTGAGTAAACCCTCTAAGTCAGATGAGTAGGATGGACCGGTGCTGCTAGTTGGGCAGTGATGGAAGGTCAAAGTCGGTGGGTTGGGATCATAACACGCTTGGCTAGCCAGGAGCCAGCAAGGGGTCAAACGTATGATTGGGCTAGGTGGATTGGTCGGGTTGCATTGACTAGGCATATCAGTTTGATTGAGTTGGTTATCTGAGCTAAGCAGACCAATTAAGTCAAGCATGTGGAATGGACTGACTAAACCAAATGTGCCATGTAAATGAGGTAGATCAGACATAGCAAACAATGCATAATAGACTGGCCAAACAAATGTGTCAAACTACAATGAATTATTCTACTAGTTATATTGTTTTATTATTACAATCAAACAAATGATGGAATGGGTCATTACCTTTTTATTTTAATGCTGTTCTAACTGCACAATATGGTATTACCCAAAAAATTTGACATCTCAAGTCCATCATCATGATTAACATAGCATATAAGCAATGCATCTCAATAACTAGTTAGGTATTGTTTTGTAAGGAAATTGAATTGCCCCCCGGCCACAGTACAAGTGTAAATCGCTTCCACATTTAACTAGACATCCACGGGTCAATTCCTAGCTGTAACACACTGCAGAATTAATTTTCTCTTATGGGAAGACAACCCTAGAACGCTGGTTGCAGAGCAACGAGTCATTTACACTTTCAGATTTACCTTAGTGGCCGGTGGGAAACTTCCGTGGAACCGAGCTAATCACCTCTCGTATTAGTCTATTTGAAGAGTTAGATACCTGAATTACCAAAAAAAAAAAAAAAAAAAAAGTAAGGAAATTGATTCATGTTAAGAACCCCCTAGTGGAACTCTGGCCACTTAAATTTCTTAGGGTTTCAATCATATACCATTAGTTTTACTTTCCTAAATCATAGATTGAACCCCATCTAATATGCACCCAATATGCATTAATAAGAATCACTATTGATTATTTTCTAATAATGCATCCTAGAGGGACAATTAAACAATTTAATCAAAATTTTCATTATTAAAAAATTGATGATATGAATAAAATTTAGGTGAAAGTCAACCCAGGTTCCTCTGGATTTAGTCGTATTAGGCAAACATTTATTTTATTTCCTAAAATTATATGTATGTGATAAGATTCTTTTAGTAATTCTTTTGATATTTGGACTCTTCATTTACCTACGATTGATAGTGTGGAAATATTCTGTTGAAATAATTATGTAAGAAATTGGACTCACACCTGCATTTTGAATGCTTGTACCCAAGTCCGAGTAAAAAGAGTATTTCTATCATAATAAAAACCTTATTATCTCTCTATACTAGATATGAGAATGATGTTACATATATTTTTCATTGATTTTTTTGGTTACTGTTCTTTGGACACTTTACATAAAATAACTTTTGATGCATACTCCTATGAATAATTTTGAGTTTATGGTTTTGAATAGTTTTTGTAGTTTTCAAATTAACATACTTGCCTACCACTAAAGTCAGAGAATTTGAGGTCAGGAATAGGACCCCCTCTTAAAATGCGATGATCCTCTTCCTGACCTTTGTTGAGTAACGAAAACCACAAACTCAAAATAGGAAAACGAGTAACATAGCTGGATATTTCTATCCTTCGCTAAATGTCTCTTGGGATATTAATTAACTTTTTGTTACTAGTTTTAGGAATATCTACAGTTTTCTGACCCCATTTGTAATATAAAAACTTACCCTGAACCATTTAAGGGTTTGTCTTTGTTCAATCAATCTTATTATGAACCGCACCCCAAATCACATTGATACGATGTATATTCAATCAGATCTAGAGTTTTGGCATTCCATGTAGGCTTGTATACCATCATGAGCCTAGACATTATTTTGATCGAAAATGGTGTTCGAAGACTTCCAACTCTGCATCTTCTGACTCATGGAACAGATAGTTTCCATTTAATTTTCAGTAGTGTTTTTTTTTTTCATACCATAATTCTTAAGAGTCATATCCTTGACATAAATACTGAAATGGCTACCATTGTTGGTTAATTCTTTGAAATAATTCCATTGTATGATTGGTGGAATGAACCCAATTATTGAAGCATAACTTTTGTCATATTATATTGTTTAAGTTTCATTTTACCATGTTTCAGAACCTTGTGATAGGTACAATTGTAACTATAATGCAGCAAATACCTACCAGATATCAAATCGATACCAGCACTTTTGGTATATCTTATTTGTAATTGAAGCTTGTGCATCTACAGGTAGAAGGGGCAAAGTCCATCATCTCTGAAATAGCTAAAGTGGCTGTTGAAGAACGCTCCTTGCTCGCCCAATCAAAAGATCTCTTGTCTGCCATCACAGCTATGCATGTAAGTACTCTATCATTCCAGCCATCAGCTGTCTGAGATCCAAAATGCAATTCTTGTAAACACACTGTGCAACAGGTTGCTCAATGTAGCCTACACAGTCATATAATGCAGCTACTACCAAATTCCAGCCATATGCAAATTTAGAACAGAATCTGTGTCTTCACTGATCACTAACTCAAACCAGTCTCTAACTTGAGATCATATGAGAGTTCATGACGACGACAGTGGTTTTGCACTGAAGCAAGTTCTATTCAGTATGTTCATCTTTATAATAACCTCGATTCTTATATTCTTGTGTCCATCTCACTAGACTTGTCATTTTTTTTCTTTCTTTCTAGCAGGGATGGTGTTGCTGCACACAGGACATGTTTTGTTAGGCTAACCCAAGTGTGTATACATGTACTCTAGTGCCATCTTTTTCCTCTTATTTGATGCAAAGAAATTACATCCATGTTCATTTGAGACATCCTCATGTCCAACAGTTGTAGATTGATTGCATGGTAAAAAGATGTTGGAAATTTGTTGGTTAACATTGGTTGATGAATTTTTTTTTTTTTTTAAATTCAGCTCATTGATAGTCAATGTGGTAGTTGGCTTTTAAGAAAATGTTTCCCTGTTATCTCCCTCTAGCATTGTTCCAAGCTACCACAAACAGAACAGAGAGACTTCTTCCAGGGTTTACTTGTTAGTATGATTTCTATTTAGTGATTCCAAGAACAAATTTTAATTTCATAGATTTAATTATAGATGCTACCATGTATCAGGCTTTAATTTTAATAGGTCTTAAGTCACTAAAATGTATTAATATTCACAATAATATAAAATCATTAACATATGAATAAGGTTGTTAAGAAGTCGAAATGACACAAAATGGCAAAAACATAGTTGGTTCTGCAATTTACTAAAAGGTTCATCTAGTCAACTAGACTATGTGCTAGTATAGTTGCTGCCGCCAGTCATGCAGTGGTTAGGTCCTTTAAAAAGTTAATAAAGTATTTAAAAGTTAAACTCCAGCTACGGTATATTATATAAATTTTTTTCTAGTAGAATAATAATTTTAAAAATGTTGTTCACTTAGATAGACCTCTGTGAGCTCTTCTTGGTTGACCCTGATGGTCAATGAAAAATTTCTATGGGTTCAAGCTAATCACTTCTAAAATTAATCGGTTTGAATAACTGAATACCTAAGAAAAAAAAGTATAGTAGACTATAACCCCCGAACTATGATACAATGGTAAGTACACCTTGTGGCTCCCATGCACTCAAGGTTCAAAACCCAGTGAATGTAAGAAATTTGTCTTCCGCGTTTAAACTACTGGACTGCTAAACTATTATGTGGGCTGTCACCTGTGTTTTCAGATTTATCTTGTTGGTTGGTGGAAAACTTACATAGGGTCGAATCAGGCGGGTCACCTTTCACATTAGTCGGATCATAAGACCCGAATATTTGAATTACCAAAAAAATAATACAGTAAATTGCAATGTTGAGCAATTAAATTTTGAAATCCATAAAAATATATAAAATTAAAAATTCATGAAAAAAAAATTAGGTAGATATATAATCAAACATGTTTTAAAGAAAAAACTAGTTTTTCATGTAAAATTATTAGATTTTTGCCACATTTAGAAATGAGTAAAACTTTTGATGTTAAGCATTCAAATTATTTATTTTATGCATTTTTTATATAAGTTGCTTATTCCTATCGATAAATTTTAATAACAAAAGATGCATTCTCAAATAAATAAGTTCTCTAACTCATCTATAATCAAACCTCTACTAACCTAATTAACCCATTTGACATTCCTAAATAATTTTCTTTAGGAAGATGTGTCGATAAAGTGAGAACTTGGCCAACCGTATGTATATTTAAGTTTGAGAAAGCTTTGTATCGTTTGAAACACATTCTGAGAGATTTTTAGAGAGGGGTGGATCCTACCTTTTCCATTAAGTATATGTGATTAATATTATTTTTAATCAACAAATAAGAATTTTTCTCAATCAATTTATCTATGGCAAAAGGTGAATCGTCACCTTGACGCTCCCTCTAGGGCAGTCGTATAATTTCTAGAAGGGGGTAAATTATGGAGGACTTCGCACAATAAGAATAGCATATGCAGAGAGGAGTTAAGCAATTAGCAGGGCATTTCGTTCCTATTGAGAATCAACCATGAGCTTATCTGTAGTAATATCCCTGCATAAATGATCTGTGTCAGCCTACGGGAGAATTTATCGCCCTTATAGAGAGTGAGTTTGAATTAGCTGAGGATTGAATTTCTTTTAAAGTTTCAAATCAAACAAATTAGTGGGAAACCATATTCATTAAACAAAGTCTACCAAGGAACTTCTTGAAAGTTTGGTATGCAAAGTGTCAAAGAGTTTATATAACTCCAATGGTTCTAACATTAATTAGATAGATTATGATCTCGAAGATAAGCAAAACAAGTAGAGCTTAAGTATCATAAGTAGTTTGTTTTACCTTATTTATATGAGATCTGACATGTTATTTGTAATTGGCATGTGTATAAAATATTATTCTAGTACCAAAAAGTCACATTTAAGTATCTTAAGGTATCTCAGGGTATTCTTAATGTCGGTTTTTGATATCCAACAACCAAGACACTAAATTTGATAGGAGGATTGCAAATTAGATAGGAAGATTACCAATGGAGAATGCTGATTTCTTGGAGTTTTTTTTAGTTAATTGGGAAATAATATTGTATTGCACTGTCTTGAACCGAGGCTACGTATATCACCATGGGTGGATATGTAGCATAAATGCTTTAAATAATACACACATTATCAGCTTGTAGACTTAATTATAAAAATATTAAAATCTTCTTGTTTGATAATTTGAGTATCATAAATTTAATCAAGCCTCACTCTAAGATAAATATATTAAAGTATAGTATCAATTCATTAGGAATTGACCAGAGGCGATATAATACTTGAGGAATCCAAGTCAAACTTTGCTAACATATTCACCAGCGTCAGAGATCTTAGTATGTGCATTGCAGACTAGGTTAGTCATCATGCTAGATTTGCATGATCACTTAAATAAGGTTATATTATAAATGTTGGACAATCTATGACCGGAGATATTAGGGTATTTGTCGAATTTAAATTACACCAAATTAAATTCAACTTATCTGTCAAGATGACCTGAGTGGATAATCTTCGGTTGCCAACTAGGGCTGATTTTTGCCAAGTGTCGAGTTCAAAGTTGGTTAGCGTAGAGCGAGCGAGCGGGCAAAACGAACGCTTAGCGTGCGACCAGGTAAGTGAGCTTGCGACCGAGTGAGAAAAGAGGTTGATTGGCCGATCAAGTAGAGTCATCGACTAGCTAAAGCTTCCGAGCAACCGAGGCTTGCGATGGACATAGTTTCCTTAAAACAAATTCGCCCAAGCTCCAGCTGTACTTCAAGGTTTTGTCGGGTCATCTATTTCCCAAGATGTCATGGTTAACTGTGATTCCCACCATGCACTAGTGGTCATAGCGAACTGAAAGGTACTCAACTGCTATTATGGGTACTCCGTCGACCAAGAGATGCATGATAGAGAAGGAGGGGGAACATAGGTGGCGAGCTTCCGTTTTTCCTTCTGATTTTTTTCTTCTTTTTTGCTCAAGATCCAGCCTCCTTAAATAGGGGCTTTCACCTTGTCTGCAATGAATGACCAAATTATGGTCATTTAATGCTAAGTTTATTATCGGTATTAATGGATTTAATATCATTATTAATGTCAAGACGTTACAGAATCATCATTAATGAGTTTAATGATGCTATTAATGCTGAGATGTTATAAAATAAACATTAATGAGGTTAATATTGCCATTAATGTCGAGACATTACGGAATTACTATTAATGTCATATTAATGTTTCCGTTACACTTTTGAATAGGTAGTTAAAAAAGATATTCACGTGGCAAAACATTGGCAAATCTTGCCTCGACCGGTCCAACATTCGGCCTATGAAGGTCATGCTTGCACACGTGTCAACATTGGGCCAGCACAATTCGGATGTTAGATTTACAAACCCTTGTATATCCACACATGAGAGAGAACCTTTTCTTATATATTTGTCCACAATATTAATATATAGGTTATAATTTAAACCAATAATAAGATTAAAAATTTATGCACAATACAAACTATTCATCCCAACGTCTGTAGGCTATTCACATTTCCAACACCAACATCTTCTCATCCGACGTGGGGAATTCCTCGTTGTCTTCTCCGAGGTCGAACTTATGCCGTAGCAGTGACAGCCAAACTTATCCATTATCTGCATCCCCACGATGTGCGTTTTTTTCCATAGCACTCTGCACCTACTCACTCCCTGTCAACTCACATGCCAAGACATGAAACGGAATCTGTTAGTATATATCTTCTTGTCTATGATTCTCCCAGTTTTCCAAACATTTCGTCTGAGGTGGCTTCTATGACCACCCCACTGAAGAAAATGACCTTCAATCAGCTGATCGGGTCAATCCAATTTGATTAAATATACACAATATGCTTCAACTGGTCAGAATTAAAAGTTTCTGCGAAATTTAGATTAAAAAAATATGAACAGTCATATTAATTATCTTGCGTGGCCACGGATCGAGCACGAGTCGCATTCAGAACTTGAAAGGATATTTGCTGCTCTCTTGAATTCGAAGTCATGTGATCGCATAATTCAACTTGCACTTTTCTTCCCCAATTCCAAGTGGAAGAACGAGCCGCACTGAACCCGACCACATGGGAATTATGCGGCCGCCTTTTGCAGTGGAGGGCGCCGTTTAGACCTCTGGGAGAGTGGCGATTCGGCAAAGGGAGCCGGTTCACTCTAAATTTCCCGCGAAGAATTACAGATCGCACTCAAATCTAATTTATTTGCGCACCTTGAAGGCGACCAATCAGATTTTACGCACGTTGCCTGAAAGGAAATTGAGTGGGACGCAGCGCATCAACTTGGCCGAACGATCGGACGGCTGCGCGTGCATCACGGAGAGATGCCTTCTCCGCCACACACTCGCCTGTCCACGTCGACGAAGTGGCCGGGGCAACGAGAAAAATTCGCGAGGGCAGTTATGTCATTGTGGGGACAGACAAATCGCGGCGAGGGAGGCGGGCTGACGTGCGACAGAAGAGCTCAGCCGCCGCTGGACCTACCTCCTCCCTGCCTCCGCGATCTGAAGCGTTCGTCTCGATCACTGACTCCGTTAACGGTCCTGATTTGCAGACCCACAACGACCTCGCCCGACAAGGATAATATTTGTATGCCGTGGGACGGTGTCTGACCGTACACGTAGCTCGATCTTTGACGACAGAATCTGTTTTTAAAAAGGGTCATGTGGAATTAAATATGAATATTCGAACTTTCCACGCCAAGCCGTGCATTCCAAGGAAAGTTTCTCTACTCCATCAGACTAATAATAATTTCACACCTTCCCTCTCATTCATTACCTTTACTAATAAATTTTCTTACAATTTTAACGCTCAATAATTTAAGTATATAACAAATTTTAATTCTCTCGTTTTGACCGGATAGAAAAAAGATCTACGACAAGGGCAATTTCGTCATTTGAGGCGGTACTAGCTCGGAGAGCAGAAAGTCGTCCGCATCGAACTCGGCGAACTCTTCGTCCGCCGCCGGCTGCTCCCCGACCGGGAGGTAGAGCTCGGGAAAGTAGAGTGGAGGATCGACGCTGAGGCCGAAGGCGTCGACGTCTCCGAAGCTGAGGAAGTCGAAGGGCGTGGGGTCCGAACTGTAGCGGAGGACGGAGGTAGGGGAGGAGAAGGGATTGTCGTAGGAGGAGTCATCCCGAGCGGTGGAGGAGTTACTGCTGTCGGCAGAGGCGGGGCTAACTTTGTTGCAGGGGAAGTTGGTCACGGCCTTGCCGCCTCTGAGCTTGATGGCGGCATCGTCGTACACAGCCGCGGCTTCCTCCGCCGTGTCGAAGGTCCCGAGCCAGAGCCGTTTCCCCCTAGAAGGGTCGCGGATCTCCGCCGCCCAGCGGCCCCATGGCCGCCTTCGGACTCCGCGGAATCTCTTCTGTCCTGACCCATCCGTCGCCGTCTCTCCCAGGAGCTTGGGCGGCGGGGAGCGGCGCTGGAGGGGCCGAACGGCCGCCTCGATCCCGATCTCCTGGACATGCCTCTTAAACCGGCGACGGAGAGGCGCGAGGACTCTATCCTCGTCGTCGCTGGAGGAGTCGGTGGCGTCCGCGTCGATACAGTGGATACGGACGACCCTCCTCCGGCGTCGACTGCCTCCTACCGCCGGAACCGTCTTCCTGATGGAAGTGATGTGCTCGGAGAACTTGACCGTGGCATCAAGAGCCGCCGGCCCGCCTCTCCGGCGAGCAACGGGCGGCAGATTCATCACTCTGAGCCACAGATCTGACGTCCAGAGACCCACA
>JBBPFP010000010.1:1966247-1976769 GCA_037974795.1 Kaempferia galanga
TCAATGCTTGGCTAAAAAAGACTTTATCACATGCCGGCAAGGCGCAACTAATCAGGGGGTTAAGCGCTTCTCGCTATTCATCCTTTGCCTCTGGCATTGTTGATCACATCTAGAGCATTAACAAGTCTTTTATATGGACATCTAAAGCATCCTCCAATATCATGGGCACATATGTGTAGACCGAAGGATGGAGGCTTGGGATTCAGATACTTGTGAGCTTGGAATTTAGCCCTCTTGGCTAAAGTACTTTGGAGGATACAAGCCAAGGTCCATCACACTTACCCAAGGCGTGTGGACTTATGAACCTGGGCGGCAGCCAACACAGAATCTGGTCAAGCGGTTGTTGCAGATACAAAATCTCTTATTATTGGATGCTAGGTCACTGGAGGTTGCTGGACAGAAGCTAGCAGAATAGTTTTCTCAGGATGGTGGGGTGGCACAGGCATATGGTTTCTTTAGGCAACCTAGTCCTAAGAAGCCATAGTCCCGGACAGTGGAAGATATATGTACAGCCGAGTCATGTAGTTACTCTCTTGTTGACACTGAGGAGGCTACCCTACGAGAGACAGACAAGAGTACCTAGAAGACCAATAGTGTAGGTGCAGGTGTCAAGCATATATTCTTCAGGTGCCTCCTTATAGCGAAAGTTATGGAGGAGGATGAAAGATTGGCTGGAAATGAGACCGGAGATGTCCATATACCAGTGGATGATGAGGGTCCTTGGGAGATATTATCACAGGAGTAGAACATTAACAAAGCCTTGTCATCTTGCCTTGTTTTCTATGGTATACCATGTATTGAGGGCAAGAAATAAAAGTTTCTTTGCTAAGGATAAGATGATAAGAAGATTTTCATGAGTGTGCCAATTCATGTATATCGGTCCTTGGGAGTGTACTCTGTTCTGATTCTGTCACACAAAAGTCACTGCTAATGGCCAATTCTTATACTCTTGGTTCAAGCTATAACATTTACTTATAAAAAAATGGCAATAACATCAAGAGGAAATGCAGCAAGAAATACCAAAATAAAACATTTTTACCTAGAAGACCTTTTAGCCTAACTCACTTTCATTAAGTTAGTTAAAGATCTTACTTGAATTGATTAAAATTCATATATAGTTTTAATTCTTAAGGGAGAATAAAAGATTGCCTTCACAATTGTTGTAGCCATCACCCTTGAATTGCACACCATTGAATACAGGGCACTCACAGACCCTGCCACGGAATGTATCCTGAAAGACAAAGCCATTATAAAAGAAAAAAATTAGATTAAGTTGTTAAATTAATACCTTGCAGGCAGTAATATTGGATGCTTTGTCTTCCCAGCACCCACCATTATCATTCAGACATTCATTTGTTTCTATATCTGTGCCAAGAACAATTGCATTAAAGAAAGTTCTTTTTCATCTACAGTCACAAAATTAGTGCAAATTTACTGTACTTCACCATCATTCAAACAAGCAGCTGGCTCAGTAGTTTCTTCAAAACCAGCACAGATTGCTTTCAATACAGCCTTTTTCTCCAATTTTCCTGGAAATTTTGGGTTTCATTACTGTATATACTCAAAGATTTTAAGATTTTGAATTACCCAAGACCAACCTCGATATTGTCGGTTGTTAACAATAAGTGTAGGTAATATAGTAACATCCCCCCTAGAACCTGTTCCTACCTACAGAAAGGCATACTGTAGTTTAAAAAACAAGTATCAAATTCGGTTACTATCAAGCGCAGCACTAAAGCATCAATGTCAAATAAAATCATCACCCAAAGATTTCAGAACTAAAAAAATTTGAGTAAAACTAAAAGTGACCTGAGAATCCTGCTCCATCTTCAAGATTGGATTATCTCGATCTGCATTTGGATCTCCCATACACTGTTCAACCTTCCTAACATCTATCCCTGCTCAGAAAAGAATGTCATGTAGGTCCTTATATGATGTGCAAACTCACATTCTAAAAGATATATTATTTATAAGCTCCCATTTTTAAAAGGATACCAGATTAGCATAATAAATTCCTACAAGATCTAACTAAAAAAATATAGTATCATTGTAACACTAAGAAGAGAGACAAGATAGCATCTGATCACATCGGCTCCAAAGCACATGTTCTAGAAGAAGATATCAACAGACATGTAAAACATGCAAGCTTTCTAATAATCAAAAATGTAAAACACCTATTTTATCCAAGTTAACTCAGGAAGTGCACCTACCCAGAGACTTCATAACAGTTTCTGCACACTCCTTGTTGTACTTTTTCTCTTTCATTGGGCACCTTATATGAAAATCAGTCACATAATCCCACCAAATCCACGACCTTTTACTTTCGTTTACAACTCTAAATACACAAAGCTGTCTCAAGTTCTCAATGACTACATCCTTTCCATCATAACCAATGCTAAAATCTTGCTCGGGATCAGGTGCACAATACCTCCCATTGTTGATGCATTGTGACTTGCACTGTTTGCTGGCAATAAAAGCCGGAGGGCAGTACCAGGTAATGTAATGAGGTGTAAATTGGCTATAGCCACCTTTCTCAAGCAACTGAGCTGAACCCTTGAATTCCTTCAAGAATCCCATTAACATGTCACATTTAGCACCACACTCGTCATTGCTATTAGTCCATAATTCATATTCCACACGATCATCAGGGTGGGGAACAGCCTCCCTCCAATCAAGGTTCACAATGACCATTTCACCACTTCGGACAGCCTTCTTTAATTGTTCACCAAATTTATTATCAATAAGAGCAGAGGGGATCGTAATGTTCTGAATATATTTAGCAGCTTCATCATCCTCACGAGGCAAATCCATGGTTATCAAAGGTTCATCTTTGTCATCAACAACAAGCACAGCAGACGCACCAGCATTTTGTGCATGCCAAACCTTTTTGGCAAAAAGACAAACTGTAAAAGGATATTAGGATAAGCATATGATGGTAAACAAATGTAGCATAATTTTTATGTAATATTAGGAAGACAATGCAGTGGTCATTTTTGTTCCAATATCCAAAGAAGAAAACATTTGTTCTGTTGAAATCAGAACAGTCATAATGAGATAAATAGGAAAAATTATTGCAAATCTCATAACAACATGCAGAATGCTGTACATCTCTACCACGATTCAATTATGTGATAACTTTGTCAAGGATGTGTTTTCTCAGGCAAGGTCCAATATTAATAAATTTAATTTTTACTTAATATACACTTATATTTAAAAAAATTAAAAAATACCAACACTGTATCGGCATGACACGATACAGTACCAAAATTGTATCGTTCCAGTCCGGAACTAAAACTCCTGCACGGGTTGAAATTTTAAACCTTGAGTATTGGAATATTTTTAGTAAGGTTTGAAATTTTGAACTATCATATTTTGAGTCTTTGTTGGAATGGAACAGTTTCGATGCCAATATGTACACATCCAAGTAGAATTATGGGATTGATGTTTTCTGTCCTTTTTTATCTACACATCATTTTTAAAAAGTTAGATAAGGCAACCTAGTGCACGAAGCTCCAATGCGGGGTCCTGGGGAAAGGTCTATTGTACGCAGTCTTACCTTACTTTGCAAGAAGATATTTCCGTGCACCAAGGCTCCCCTTCTTTAAAAAAATTAGATAATTAAGAAAAAATAATATTTCTATGGTAACCAGAGTGATAAACCTATCCTGGACATTTTGAAAAACCCTAAACTTGTTCCTATTGACAACTAATAATCTAGCATGACTCAAAATTAATAAATTTAATCTATAATACGGTAATTAATAAATACAATAATTAATTATATATCAATTTATATAATTTAAGGTATATATAACTGTTGAAATGTTCAGCACAATATTTGTAAGAATATTCAGCAAAATATTTATTGGAGTATGTAGCAAGCCACTTTATTTGGGAAGATTAATTTATTTCCCCTATAGAAGATTAATTTATTTCTTTGCTAAGTGATTTTCCCCCTTTTTTTGGTTTCTTTTGGTAGTTGAAAGATTGTGGCCACCATGCCAAATGATTTCCATTTTTTCTTTTGGAGATAAAAGTTGTATATATATATGTGTTAAATTATTCTAATGAATTGGATGAATATTTTTTTAATGAGTTTTATAATATCAAAGCCATAAAAAAAAGTATTCTTCTTCCTCTTCCATTATCTTTGTTGTTATTAGAATGATGAGTTTGAAGACCAACATGGATAAAGATGTGTCTTCGTCTAGCGCATCCAAACCAGTAAATTTGTTTGTGATCGCACAACCTTTTGGAGAAGGATAGTCATTGCAGGTCACAAATCACAAGTTGGATGACAAAAATTTCCTTCAATGGTCCCAATGGCTCCATCACTTGTGAGATTTAACACCCAAACATATAGGACCCAATTTACTCAAACTGGGAACTTAATAACTCTAATTTCGCCTATGGCAAATAAACTTTATCATGGTCAATCCTAACCCCGAGGAGGATTGCATTAAGTTGTGAGCTAGCATTAAAACATAGACAAATATTATATAAGAATCCATCAAACTATTGTACTAATGCTAGATTGTTCCCTGAGAGGAACGCATCACATAATCCAAATGCAATGCATTGGCAAGAACTGCTAATCTGCATGAGAACTTCGGTGCAATATTAAATATGCAAGCATTCTAACAACGTATGCATGATAAGAACAAACATTATAGAAACATTAATTATCTTAGAATTGGGAGATGGTACGTACGAACACTCATCGGCAAATTGAGGTAGTAGCTACGATAATTATAAGAAAAAATTAATATTTTATGTTTGCCAAAGACAAAATGGGTAAGGGAAAAGAATGATAGAGAACCCAAGTTTTAAATTATGATATATAGAAATGAGTAAAATAAAAAATAGAGTAGGTATTGTTATCATATAGTTCCTTAAATAACAAATTAAGAGTAGTTAGGAAGGGAGATAGGATGATAGCTCTTAAGACAGCGATAGCAAAAAATAATATTAATTTAATTAATATATTTGCACCTCACATAGGATTAAATAAATATACCAAACATATATTTTGAAAAGATTTATATGAGGTAGTACAAAAAAATTCTCACAACTAAGAAGATTTTAATAGATCTAAATGAACATGTATTAGTAAAAAATGAGGAATATGATATGTCATATAAAAGTAATGATTTCCGAACAAGAAAGAAGAAAAAGCTATGTTAGATTTGGCAATAGCATATGAATTTATAATAGTTTATATGTTTTTCAATAAAAGAGAAAACACCTACTTTCCAATGTGAGAATAATGAATCATAAATTGACATTCTTATGAACAGAAAGAAAGATAAAAAAATTATAAAGATCACAAAGTCATCCCTTGAAAAAATTTAACCACCTAACATAAATTAGTGGTGTTAGATACATGCCTCAATCTTATATCAGTAGAAGGAAAATAAGCATGACTCCGGACATTAAGTGCTAGAAATTAAAGGAAAGTATTAGAAGAAATACATAGTGACTCGAATACAACATGAGATAAGATGTCAAATTTAAAGATAAGTGCCAAGAGCATAATCGGTGAGTGAAGAGGACAGCACCAAATAATGAATCTTAATGGTGAAAAAAGGAAGTACAAAAGAAAGTGAAAAAAAATATTTGCATATAAGTTATTGTAAGAACAAAGAAAATTTTAAAAAGTATGCAGCACACAAGAAGGAACCTAAGAAAGTAGTGAGTGAAGCCCAAAATAAGACTTTCGAACACTCGTATCAATAGCTTAATACAAAAGAAGATGAAAAGTACATCTATATAATAGCTAAAGTGAGAAAAAAAAAAGATATCTTACCCAAATAAGGTAAATTAGAGATAAATATATAGGGTATTAATGATCAATTTAGCTTCACTAATTTAAGTACATAAGAATAGAGTGTACAAATTTTAATTTTTACGGGAGAATCCAAATTTAAAAATAGAATAAACATTAAAAGAGATGAAAAATGAAAAAACTTAAACCAAATGATATTCTAATAAAGGTATGGTAGTACCCAAGGAAGCAGAGTATTAAATAACTTATGAAGTTATTTAATCAAATATTGAAAATAAATAAAATAGAAGAGCCTTAGCACAACTGTAAAGTTGTTGTCGTGTGACCTAGAGATCACGTGTTCGAGTCTCGGAAACAACCTCTTACAAAGCAAGGTAAGGCTACATATAATAGATCCTTCCCCGTATTGACATGAGCTTCGTGCATTAGGTTGCCCTTTCTTATTGAAAACAAAAAAAAAAAACGATTGATTAGTGGAGGGTAACTACTTTAGTCCCCTATATAAAAACAAAGAGATGTAAAATTGCACAAATTATAGAGGTATTAAGATGATGAGTCCTACCAAAAGACTTTCAAAAAAAGAGTGATAGAAAAAAAAAGATAAAGGAAAGAGACCAAGATGATCAAAAATCAATTTAGATTCAAGCCTAAAAGCTCGACGATAAAAGTTATATATCTTCTTAGACAACTGTTTAAAAAGTGTCGCAAAAAGAAGAAAGACTAACACATCGTATACCTTTAAAAAATTTATGACCGAATCCTGAGGAAAATTATATAGAGAATTCTAGAAAAGAAAAGTTTTAGCATAGAATATATTGACACAATTAAGGATAATGTAACGATAAGAGTAAAGACTCCAAGCAAATTAACTAAATTGTTTTCAATAAAAATATGGTTACATAAAGGATTACTTCTAAATCTATATCTTTTTACACTATTTATGGGCACAGGATCAACTCTAAATCTATATTTTTTACACTATTTATGAGCGCATCTAAGATAAGTTACCATAGTGCATGTTATATGCACATGACATTGTTCTGGATGATGAGACTTGTTAAAAAGTAAATGTTAAGCTAGAATCTTGGAAGTTAAAGATTTTATGAAATATAAATTTAATAGTGAGATAAAGACTTGGTTATTGCTTATTGCTTAGGATCTTAATAAGTCTCTTATTATAGCATGGCTGATTAACTCAATGGAACCACATATCAATCGTACATATTTGTTCCTTCAAAGTCCAAAACAATTTGGGATACGATCAAGGAGAATTATTCAAATCTAGAAAATGTGTCTTATAAGACTTCGAGATAAAGAATAAACTCAGGGACATCTGACAAAGTAATTTGGACATTACTGAATATTATAATGCATTGGGAACACTTTACCAAAATTAGATATGCACTAAGGTAGATTAGGGTGATTAGCAAACAACATCAAGTTTAAGAGATACCTAGAAAAAGAACATTTATATGAGTTTCTAATTGGTCTCAACAAGGAACTTTGATGATGTTCGTCGATTGTGTCGAGGACCTCTTCCCCTAATTGGAAAAGTCTTTGAAGAAATGTGACGTGAAGCACGTAGGCGTCGGCTCATGCTTGGGGTTAAAAAGGAATCACATGAAATTTTTTTGAATCGGAGATCTATAGACAACCCAACATTTGTTACAAAAAGAAATGTTAGCTGAACTATTAGAGATCAGTAATCTAATGTGCATCCTTGATGCTCTCACTGTAATAAACTAGATTATACTCGAGAAAGATGTTGGGACCTCCATGTGTATATGCAAAACAATTGTAATAGAGGCAATCCAGGGTTTTCAAACAACTGTAAAGGAAAAGTCTAACAAATCAACCAATACTAAAGTGTTTTTAAACAAGGATCAATTCATGCAATTGTGTTTAATCAACAAAATATAAATTCTCATACTACAACAAGCAATTTTGCTCATTAAGGAACGATTATTGGCGTACAAAATCAGACTCTTTAGATATTTGATTCTAGTACATCAAATCATACTCATTTTTAGACCTATATACCATGTCATGAGACCTCTAGGGTAAAAATAGCAAATAGAAGAGATTGAAAAAAGCTCTATTTGTTTCTCAAGCTCCCTTTTATGCATTTTGTAATTTTATGTTCCTAAGTTAGGATCGGACTTGGTGTCAATTAGCAAACTAATTTCAAATTTGACTATTTTGCTAAGTTTTCTATCACGTTTTCTCAAATATAAGAGCAGGTATTGGAGGAGATGATAGGCATTGTTAGAGAGGATGGTAGAACCTACTATTTTGAGATTGACGATCGTGTGGAGAAGCAGGCTACTATGTTTAAGAATAGTCCTCCTCATATTTCAAATGAGGATGTAATAATGCGGCATCGTAGGTTAGGTTACCCTAATTTTCATTATTTTAGATACATATTTCCACATCTATTTATCAATAAAAATCTCAATTCTTTTACATGTAAGATTTGTCAATCAGTCGCACCCACATGAACATCATTTCCAATCAAGCCATACAAAGAAACTCATCCATACATTTGGGGGCCTTCACAAGTACAAGATATCATAGGTACTAAATGGTTCGTTACATTTATTAATGATGACACAACAATATGTTGGGTTCATCTTTTTAAAGAAAAATAAGAGGTCATAAAATATTTTTAAAACTTTTGCTCTATTATAAAAAAAATCAATTTCAAACCTCAATCACAGTCCTAAAATAGAATATTTTAAATCCAACCTAGGAGAGTATCTAATGACTAATAGTATCATTCATCAAACACCACAACAAATGGTATAGCCGAGAGATTTAAATGTATGTTCCTAAATATCTTTGGAGTGAACCTACTTAACTCCCTCACATTTTATAAATCATATGCCTTCATATGTTGTCAAACTAAAGAGTCCTATGTTTATTCTCCTTCAAACCTATCCATTGTTCCGTTCTCTCTCTTTTATTCCCCTTACAAACTTTGTTTGTACAACATTTATTCATGTTTATTCCCAAAATCGTTCAAAACTTTATCCAAAATCAATAACTGTGTTTTCATTGGGCAATCTCCCACACAAAAGCATTATAAGTGTTACTCACCTTCACTTCGTCAAATGTTTGTGTCAATGCATATCACCTTTCATGAATATGAACCATTTTTCCCTAAGCCCCACCTTCAGTGGGAGATTCTAAAAAAGGATGAGTTTTAGCAAGACCCTAGTCCTCAACCATTAATAATGTCCTCACCTTCCTTACCTAATATAGAGAAGTTTATAATGTCCCCTTACTTTGTTTATCCTCTATCTTACATTTACCTAGTTTATGCTTTAATTTGCCCCATCAATCAACTCACTCATAATTTTAACTGTTGTATCTCATTTTTTCGCGATTGTTGCTTATTTCAGGATCTTTTGATGAAGAAGATTATTGGTAAAGGACATGAGCCCGGAGGCCTCTTTATTCTTGACACATTGCTCCCAAACTCTTTTGCTTGCTTGAGTGTCATTTCTCCTTTCGAAGATCATTGTAGGTTGGGGCATCCATCTCTCCCTTTGCACAAAAAGTTTTATCAACAATATAGTTGTGTCTTCATTAGATTGTGAATTGTGTCAGTTTGCAAAACATCACCGTCTTAGTTCGAGTCTTAAATAAACATGCTACTATTCCTTTTGAATTATTTCATTCTAATATTTAGGATCCTTCTCCTATTTTGTCAAAACTGTTTTTAGGTATTTTGTTACTTTTATAGATAATTATTCTCATGTAACTTAGTTATATTTATTTTCTCAGAGTTATTTTTTCTATTTTATGCCTTTTGCGTTGAGATTAAAACTCAGTTCAATGTGGCTATCCGTACTTTGTGAAGTGATAATGCAAATGAATATACATTCGATTTATTCCAATCTTATATGAGTCATGCTCCATCCCAAAATGGTGTGGTTGCACATAAAAACAGATATCTTCTTGAGATTACATGGTCCCTTTTATTTCAAATAAATATCCCCAAACCTTTTTGGGTTGATACAATTTCTACTAAATGTTTTCTCATTAATAGCATGTCATTCACGGTTCTTCACGATGAGATCCCTTACAAAGTCCTTTTTCCCATTATTTCGTTATTTCCTGTTAACCCTAGGACATTTTGTAGCACTTGTTTGTTCGGGATGTTCATTCATATGTCACCAAATTAGATCCCAAGTCTCTAAAATGTATCTTCCTTAGTTATTCCCATCTTCAGATTAACAACTATCTTGTCTCAATTGATGTTACCCTCATAGAGGACACCTTATTTTTCATCGTCACCTATTCCAACTCATCAAGGGAGGAGGATGATGTGTTGGTGTATTCCAATATTGATGATCTTCGTATTGCGTTACACAAAGGTAAACGTCAATGTACTTATCCTACATTTTATTTTATTTCTTAAATGGTTTGTCGTCTTCTTCTTGTTCTCTTATTGCTCAATTCCTAAAACTGTCCGTGAAGTCATATCTCATCCTAGTTTGAAAGATGCAATGATAGAGGAGATAAATACTTTAGATAACAATGACACTTGGGACTTTCTTGGTCTACCATTAGAGAACAGGCTATTGGATGCAAATGCAAATGGATATTCAGAGTTAAAGTCAATCCGGATGGATTAGTTGCCAGATTAAAAGCTCGTCTTATTGCTAAAAGTTATACTCCGACCTATAGGGTACACTTTTTCTCCTATGGCAAAGATGACATTTGCTCGATTGT
>JBBPFP010000010.1:2009639-2033945 GCA_037974795.1 Kaempferia galanga
CCCTATTCAAGGAAATGCCCAATATGTTCTCAAGTTGAAGATGTTTCGATTGAAAAGTTGCTTGAGGGGGCTAAACAAGAAAAATTTTGAGCACATCTCGGAGAAAGCAAGGAAGGCAAAAGATGAATTAGAGGAAGTGCAAAGAGGCATCTTAGATGGTGGTCCAACTCCTTTAGAGTATGCTCACATAAGGAAGAAAGCCAACCTATTAGCCGAAGTGGAAAGGCAATTCTACTAACAAAGGGCTAAGAATGTGTACTTGAGGAGTGTGGATAAATGCACAAAGTTCTTTCATTATATGGTGAAAAGAAACAATAAGAGAAATGCAATCATTACACTCAAGAAATGAAATGGGGAGCAAACCACATGCATAGGTGAGGTGGCGGAGGAATTTGTTGACTACTTCCATGACTTACTTGGGCAAAAGAAAGTGCGCAGATTTTTGGGCAGCAATGAGATCATTGGAAGGAAGCTAACTGAAGGGCAAGCTAAGAATTTGTGCAAGCCGGTCATGCTAGAGGAGATTAAAGCCACCTTACATGACATTGGTTGTGGAAAGGCCCCGGGTCCGGATGGCTAGGTTCAAAATTCTTTACCTCTTCTTGGGATATTATTGGTGATGAATTTATTGCAGCTATGCAGGAATTTTTCTAAAGTGGCAAGCTATTAAAGCAATGGAACTATTCCTTAATCTCACTCGTGCCAAAAGGTGATCATGCGGTGGGCTTAGCGGACTATAGACCTATTTCATGCTGCAATGTATTTTACAAGGTTATTTCAAAGATACTTGCTGGCTGGTTATCGGAGGTCTTGGATTTCTTATTGGACCAGGCTCAAGTGGTGTTTATAAAGGGGCATTCCATAGGTGACAATATATACTTGACCCAAGAGTTGCTCCGGAAATATACAAGGAAAAGGGTTTTTCCTAGATGCATGATCAAAGTTGATTTGAAGAAGGCTTTTGGCATTGTGGAGTAGGACTTTATTATGGCGGCACTCGTTGATTTTGGTTTTTCCCAACGATATTGCAATTGGATTAAGGAATGTGTCACAATGGTTTCCTACTCAATCTCTCTTAATAGAGGTGTTTAATGTTTCTTTAATGGGCAAAGGGGACTTAGAGCAGAAGACCCCCTTTCTCTCCTTTTATTTGGATTATGTATTGAAGTGTTATCAAGGAAACTTAAAGCTACCTCTGAATTGGCATCTTTTCACTTCCATCCAATGTGCAAGGAGGTGGGCATCACACACCTTGTTTATGTGGATGATCTTATGTTGTTTTGCAGTGCGGATGCGTCTTCTACACAACATCTTGTGGATTGCTTGTAATTCTTTTGGAAGGTTTCGGGATTAAAGGTGAACCTACAAAAAACACAAATTTACACGGCTGGTGTTGATGCAAGAGTGAAGGTGCATATTCTTGATCTCTTGGGCTTTCAAGAGGGTTCTTTCCCTTTCCGATACTTGGGTATTCCATTGGCGGTAAAAAAATTGAGGATTGCTAATTATGGCAATGCTATTTCAAGAAGGGCAAAGACTTGGCCCAAGTACACTTTGTCATATGCTGGAAAGCTAGAGTTGGTGGGCACGGTTCTACAAGGTATGGAATGTTTTTGGCTATCAATGCTTCTAATCCCTAGTGGAGTTGTAGACAAGATTAAAGTCATTTGTCGTATGTTTGTTTGGTCTTCCAAATGCCCCCTATATCTGGAGAGAAAATTTATCTACCAAAGCAAGATGGGGGATATGGCCTTAGAGATCTACTAGCATGGAATGAGACTTTGTTGAGCAAAATCTTATGGGATATAAGTCCAAAAAGGATTCTCTATAGATTAATTGGGTGCATCATCATTATATAAAAGTGCAGATTTTTGGGCGTGGGAAAGCAAAGCTTCGGACTCCCCGTTGATCAAGAGACTTATTGCAATCCAGAACAAGATATTGGTAACCTCAAGTGGAGTTGGAAGAGCAAATATGAACATGTTGGATTGATTTGTAAGTGAAAGAAATGGTGTCAAAAATGCATATAAGTTCTTTATGCCAAAGGGGTTAGAAGTTGCTTGGAAAGCTATGGTGTGGAGGCTAGAAATCATGCCTAAGCACCGGTTTATATTATGGATGCTTGCACATGCGAGGTTGAGGACCAAGGATAGAATGGAATATAAGCCAGCCAAAGAGTGTGACATGTATCGACAACAAGAGGAAACAAATCAACATATTTTCTTTGAATGTCCGGTTGTTTGTGAACTTTGGCGCATGGTGAAGCAGTGGTTGGAGATTAAGCACAACTTCAAGTCCTTTGAGAAGTTACACCAGATTTTTACGAGGCATTACAAGGGGGTTGGAAGGAAGATGAAGGCCCGGCACCTAGGTATTTCGAGCTCCATCTATCATGTGTGGGAATCAAGGAATAGGTGCCGGTATTAAGGTCTTGTGCCGGATGCAGAGTGGCTATTTTAGAAGGTCCAAATTATGTCTACCGGTTTATAGATATGAAACCTCTGTAGACATCATCACTCATGCATTGAAGTTGCTCCTTTGGTTGGTGGGAAGGCTGGCTTTTGCTGGTTTTATTGCCGTTTTTGGTTGCTTTGATGGCTATTTTGATTGCTTGTTTGCTGATTTTTCTTGTTTTGGGGTTGATTTTGTGTATGTAAGTGGGTGGGTGTAGTATGATGTAATATATGACTTGTAGTTTGATTACATGCAGGAAGGATGGGGTGTTCCACCACATTGGGTGTTATCTGCCCATGTGGAGTTAATTTGTAGCATGTGAGAGGGGTGATTGTGGAGTTTACCTCATCTATAAAGGTTTAAACTCTAGATACTTGTATGTTCTTGATAAATAGTTTTTGAGGGTTTTCACCTCTCAACCCAGATTTATATACATGTACCTTTTTCCGTGAATAGCTTTGAAAAGGCAAAACTCTCCATCCACAAAGGAAGACGCCACCAAGTAGCTCCTCCAAGTATGTAGTTGTCTTCTCTTCCTTTTAGTATTCTTCATATTCTTCCTTCACCTCCATTTTTTTGAAGGTAATTATCCAACTCTTATGATCCGACTAATCCTGGAGGTGATAAGCCCGGCCCCACGGAAGTTTTCCACTAGCCATAGGGTAAATCGGGAAATGCACATTGGCGAACGGTCCAACATCACAAATTTTTCTAACTCCCCGAGTGTAATGTGCCCCGGGTGAGATTTGAACCCGTGTTGCTTAGGAAGCCCATCCCACCTCTTACCACTGCACCATAGCCCGGGAGCTCCTTCACCTCCAATTTGACACCAACACCATGTGTCAACATTTTGGCATGATACCAAAATATCTTATTCTAGTCGACTATCAAAATTTCAACTCTAGACAAGTTTTTAAACCTTAAAAAAATTGAATCCTCCTGAAGCCAAGTAGTCAAAATACTACTCTAATCAGATTTCTACCGGCGATAAATAAAATCAGGATGTTACATAATTGTCATGTCTAAGAAGAGGAAAAGAAACGAACTCAAAATTTTAAAGATGTCTTGCTCACCTTTGCATTTAACTGGAAATCAAGCTCCATATTCCCATCATCATTCAACCATAAGCTGAATATAATAATCTTTGTACCATGATGCCCTATGTCATTAAACTGTTCAGTAATCAGAAACAAGAAAATAAGTTAAACAAATAAAGCCATAGAATCACAAAAAGGTTGATGACCTTAGATTTTCATTAAACACACATATACTAACACTCGGGTAAAAGGCAACCAAATTAGAAAAAAGATGTGACATTAATGTACAAATAAAACACCACTAAAGCAAGGAAATACTAACAAGTGATGTTTGAGAAATGATAGTCACTTCATAATTATTCAAATTTTCATCCTTTATAAGATCAAAATTTTCTTGCATGACGGCAGTAATGAAATTATTGGATATGACCAGATATAATTCACTCTTACTTGTGCTAACAATTTATCTTCTGTGTCAAATGGTGACCACTCCAAGATTGTTGATAAATTCGAAGAAAAATGTTTCTCATCATGACGATATAATCTCTTGAATGAATCAGTGAGCTCATCAAATTCATAATCAACCTGCATAAAATTGCAAATGCCAATTAAACTAGCATTTTTTTGGTGGAGAAGGGGGATGAGTCCTACAGCAATGGCATACTTTGCAAATAATTATGTAAAGACAAAAGATGATTGCACAATATTTTTTTCCTAAGGATTGAACTTACAGTTGGTACAATAATGTCATCACAACCTGTCTCCATGAGAAAAGTGTAAGAAAGGAGCCCTATACTTTGAGTAAATGCCCTGGACAAAAGTAAAACTTCCTCAGGTATTAAGGACTTCAATTTATTAAGAGAATTTGTACAAACCAAATCATTTCAAAGAAAATTGTATACTAAATAAATGAAGTTAATATTGCACGAAGTTTCACTAAGTTTAGCAATGAAAATTAGCCACAAAATGATGGCACAAATATATATTCACAATCCATTATCCTAATAACAAAGGTTAAAAGTATTATTCCCTGTGATGCCAGAGTTTTAGTTTACAACCAAAACGGTGCACTTTCGACACCATGGTACAGTTTTATTAGAAGTACAAAATCTAAGTGAAATAAGATTAGATTAGTAAAACCTATCATAATTTATCTCAACAGACTTTAATACTTGCCGTAGTATGTCAAGCATTAAGATGGTATAATACAGGCAAACTTTCATTCATTAACTATTAATTACTAGTATTATTTTTAGAAGTAGATTAGATAAAACAGTATTAAAGGGGCAAATCTTAACATAAACAAATAATAACTTAATCTCTTATGTTACTTCTAGTTACGTTAAGTGAAAATTTCTTATATCTACCTTAACCCTCACTTCGTATAATAGATATAAATCATTTACTATCGTAGTAGAGGGGACCACATACTGACAATGAGAACCCTAATATTCTCCCATCACATCTAACATTATATCAGGACTACTATCAACCCCTTTTTCAAGTTTGTTGAGTAACCTTGTTCTGTGTTCATCATTAACCTGCTCAAAGCCAACAATCACACGAAACTTCAGAGAGCATCTTGGCCTTTCGTCCCTCCCCCTACTCCTGCAAGAGATAGCCTCTGCATTCCTCTCATAAGCAACTCCCACAAGCAAGAAAAGGTTCACTACCCTATGTAAGCAGATAATGCAAGCAGAAGACCTCTAGACAAATCCGAGCAAATGATACACCCAGCAGTCTCATTTAACTCTAGACTTCAGACTCACTCCCAATACCATTCTCTGACTACCTTGAGAATACCTCTAACTAATGCTACCTTCTTGTCAACCCCAGGCAATAACAGCATTCCCCTTTGGTGACCAATCAGCCTTTCCCTATTTGAATCAGGATAAATTTCTTCTCTGTCTTGATCCTAAATTTTCAAACGAGTAGCATTTGAGCAACCCTTGCATCCTTAGACCAATAGTAGTCAATCTTCTATCCCCTACACACCCTATCTCTTATGCTCTGTCAATTTCAAATTTGAATTGTCTTTTACATATCTACTAAAAGGGGTAGTCCGGTGCACGAAGCTCCCGCCAATGCAGGTCCCGGAAAAGGCTCTATTGTGCGCAGCCTTACCCTGATTTGCAAGAGATAGCTTCCGAGACTCAAACATGTGACCTCTAGGTCACACGGAAACAACGTTACCATTGTGTCAAGGCTCCCCTTCCTTTTACATATCTACTAAACATGAAAATGTGTTTGTAGTGAATTCCCTTTTATCTTCAGTAGTGTTCTGTAGCAGCTTGACCATGGAGTATAGTGAATCATTGTGCCTCCTAAAATCAATGGAAACATCCTGAATCATCAGATTCCTTTCTCTTGTCTAATTCTTGCTTCAATCTATAACTCCCTGTGATTTTTATATTAACACCAGATTTGACCATTATGGACTCAACTACATGAACAGTTTATGATGGAATAGTATCAACATGCAAATGTCAATGGAACAATATCAACATTTTCTTAAATGGTGGGCATGCATTATGTCAGTTTGTCCAAATATTAGTTCATGAAGATGAGTCTACATCCTGTACAAGCATAAGGATTCTAAATTCACAGGCATTTAAGCACATGTTTTGTAGCATCCCTCTTTTCTTTGGCCTTACACAACTATCCATCCTACTCATGTCATACTGGCGAATAGGTCACTCTTATCTGTGAAAGATGTTGATTGGGTCATTCCTATTTCGTCTTACCACTTTCTTCTAACCTTTATATGTTTAAATTTCTTCTCAATTTATTATTTGTTAGCACTCCCAGTAAAACACTAAATTGTTCAACAAGCTTTAAGTTGATTATGTTTCAATTCAATAATTCAAGGCAAGAAAAGTAATAGTATAAGGCATAAGTCGCGAGGATTATATCAGTTGGCAGTGGCCAAACGCTCATCTACTCCAGTGGCTACATTTGATTTGCATTCCAAATTGATAGTTGTCAGGCTCATCCTAGCCAAAAAAAAATTTATAGAATCTAAAGTGTGAATCTTGCCTGTTATGTAAAGATATTCAAGCTTCATTTCCTAGTAGTGTCCACAAAAGTGCCAATGCACCGTTCTCATTAGTAAATCCTGATAGTTAGGACTTATTACAATGGAAAAATTATGAGGAGTATCCTCTCATGGTCGTACTCTCTGCATCTACATTTGTATAATATGAATCAACCTAAATATTATCGGTACATGATACTATTGATATTTATATTTAGGTTAACAACATTCTATCTCAAGTTGATTCAAATATATATTAAGCAAAACAATTTGTTTCAGATATACCATTCTATGATCCCCTAAGGACTTGGTTATGAAGTCTACTAGCTAATCAATAGAACTGACAAATGAAGTAACGAGATCATTAAATTGTGCTCTCTGGTAAACTGGCAATCAAACTGCACGTGCTTTATTCTCTCTTGTAACACCATATTAGAGATTTTGCACATGGCAACTTGAGTATGCCTCGTTGGCTTCAACTTGAGTATGCCTCTTTGGCTTCATTAACGCATCTTCCAACTCGATCATCATTTATTTAACCCACATAAGCTTGCAAGTTGATAGGGCTATCTATAGCCAGACTCTGCCCTCTGCATCAGACCTAACTATAATAGTTTGTTTCTTTCTCTTTCACGAAAGCAAGTTACCCTTTAGTAGAACACAGGATAATTCATCTATAGGAAAACCAATCCAACACTGTATTAGATAATTTGAAGATTGTATCAAACAAGAGATCTTTTCCATAATTATTCTTGAGATATTATAGAATTCTCAGAGTTGCTTCCTAATGATCATGACATAAGCTCTCTAGAAACTACTGAACGATCATAATGACTTAGTCTACTCCACTGGGATCAGTTAGTGTCTCCCTTTGTCCTAGTATTAATCATGACATTTAAATTCATACGAGTGTCAACTAGTTTGATCTGTAGCATGTCAAACACCGCAAGCATATCAAGTACAAATATATATTGAGAGATGTGTATCTCTCCTTGGTAACTTCTATAAAACAGGTACTTGACCCAAGTATTAAATAATCAGATGGTAAAATACTTAATCATGTTTGTGGTGATATCATATTGAAAAAGAGCAAAACTAAGATTTCTAAACCATACCAACAAACATTGCTTTAGCTCATGCATTAAGATACTTGATGAAGCCTTTGAATGATAGTTGAAAAGTTGAGAAAGAGTATAAATTTTAGTCACAAAATAAAATGCATCAAGTTATAGAATACTATAAGTTTTAGTACATCACTTGGCCACCAAGTGTCTTCAATCCGATTACAGTAACATTAAAAGAGCATGTAATAGTGAAAACTAACATGCAAATGAAGAGAGAGAAAATTGCTTTGAGTGTCATTAGAGCGAAAAGCATTAATTTATTTTAGACTCCTTGATTAGTTGAAAATTATATATATATATATATATAAAAGCAAGAAAAGTCTTAGTAAATTTTGTTTTCATTCAAGCTTCAAAAATAGCTTAAATTTGTAGACAATAGTTTTCCCTTGGTTAAGTGAGAGTCAATTATAAAAGTTTAGAATTACTTTAAGTGATTTTGAACCCGAGTTGACCTATTGAGTCATTTGGTTATCAATAGTCTGTAGTATGCCTGGACACAAAATGTAGTTCTTTATTCAACTTAGTTACTCTACACTAAATAGACCAAATGATAAATTTTTATAAATAATAAAAATATAACTTTTGCATATTAGAATAAGTAGATTGTATAACAAAGGTCATCTTTTACATTATACTAGTAGATACTTATAGATAAGCTAAAAAGATTTCAAAATTATATTTTAAATTAGAAATGAGAATATAAAGGTCATATAAATTTATAGAATAAAGTATCATGTTTATAGCTATTCATAAAATAAAAATATATCATAAATGTAATATGTTCATTGTGTTCCTCAATAACATTTAGATATATTTTGAAATTTTGCTTGGGTTAGGCCTACATATCTGCTTCAATCTTTTATATTATCAACTGACAAACTTTAGTATCCACTCAATTTTATATGCACACAATCAACAATGACAAATAAAGTTCTTTGCCAGAAATATAATTCATATGAATTAAGCTTTCTTTGATTTTCCTCCATAACTCTTAGCACCCTTTTTTAACTTCTCTTGACTTTGCAAAAGTTACAAGTAAACTTTGATTCTGTTGCAATTAAATTCACAACACTCCTCTTGAGCAACTTGAAGATATCATAAGGATTCATTTTGTTATTGATACACCCAATCTTTGAAGCTCTTCAGGATTTGATTAGAAAATTTATATGATCACTGAAGCTATCAAATTGATATGACAACTTCATTAAACTGCACTCTCTCTAATGAATTGGAAATCAATCTCTATGTTTTTATTATCACGTGGAAAAGTAGATTAGAGGTTATGCGCACTTTACCTTAGTTGTCACACTACAACATGTCCTAACTCGATTTCAATTGTTTGCCAAATAAACTCACATTAACTTTAGATCACGACTCTACAATTTGCCTCTATACTTATATGATTATGATAGTTTTCTTCCAATTTTTTAGAGAAATTAAATCACCTCCCAAAAGGAAAAATAACCTGATTTGGATTCTTTGTATGGCAGGACCTACCCAGACAGTATTAGTCCCCATAATTTAAAGGCGACCTCCATCATGATACAGAAGAAGAATTCCTCACCGTACCATAGAAGTCTCAAAGATGCTTCCTAACAATCATGGCACCAAAACTTGTGGTAGTAACTACATGTCTAATCTTGAAACGAAGAGGTAGTTGAGCTTACCAACCATTCTTCTCAACCTTCTTTCTTGGATTAGTTCATGGTTCCTCTTATCCTAACATCAGACTGACATTCAGATCCAGTAGGTTATCAATTAGCATAGCTTCCATTAGATCATCTGTTATCCAATTAACTTAGCTTCCAGTACATCATCCATTTGGTTATGAATTAGCTTAGATTCCAGTATATCGGTTTTGTCAAGCATATCAGGTACATATTTCCATTAGGATATAGAAATATCATGCATTTGAATGGGCCATCTCACAGAGATATCTTAAATCATTATGTCCTTATTCAAAAGTGCTGATGAAAATAAGCTTTCAGTCTTGTGATATCCTTACAGAGAGTCACCATCAATTATGATAGTGTAGACAGTAAGAAGAATAAGCTTCCCAGATCTTGAAGTCAGATAAAAATACTTGGTCACTATTAACACTCACAATTAACCCAATCTTAAGAAGAGTAGAATTAGATTTATCAAACTATGCTCTAAGGGACTCCTTCAGAGTTCAGACTATAAATGAAACTTTGTCACTTTGCTACTAGATCACACTTTTCTTAAGCAGCAAACCCTGAGTTATTCCATGTAAATTTTACACAATATCATTGTGGAGGAAGGAATTCTAGATATCCAACTGATGAAGGGGACATTGAAATATGCTACTAACAATCAAATAGGTGAAAATAAGTGTTCCGTGATCCATTCCCTAGTCATGAATGTATCCCTTCACAGTCAATTGAGCTTTTAATCAGTTCATAATGCCTTTAAGTGATGCATTCACTATACATACTCATTTACAGCCTACTATAAACTTGTGAGAAAGAGGTACCAACCCCCATGTACCATTAGACCATAAGGCTTATATCTCCTCGACCATAGCTTGTCATCGTTTTGAATGAAAACATGCCTCTTTAAGTCATGTGAATAGAGAATGAAACTAAAGAAGAAATAAAGGTGGGATAGCTAGGGGACAATGTCACACAAGATAGGAAATGAAAAATTAGATGAATAGAACTACAATAGCCTCTTAGAGAGCAAAAGGAAGATTTAAATCAAAGGCTAGATTCAAAATAAAATGTGGTGTCAGGTAGGAAGCTGAGTCTTATGGTTCCAATTGCAGATTCTCAATGGAATCCATTTTGCAACTGAGTATCCAAGGAAAACATACTTTGCTGTTTAATGTGACATTTTATCTCTGTTTCAAGATAAGAGACAGACAAAATAAGTGCATCTAAATACCTTAGGCAAGAGTAGCATCACCCAAAAACCTGAGTAGAATCCCATGTGAGAAATCTATGAGTAATTTCAACTAAGTGGTGATTCTTCCCTTCAACTATAAGGGAAGAACATTCATAGGCAATGCCGGAAAATATAATCCAACATATTTTCCGAGATGACTCAAACTCAAGATTCTTAATATGAGACAAAGTATACATCATCTAGTGAAAATTAAAAAGGTTAGGACGACTACAATAATTATGAATCTGAAGATGATGAATAGAAGGTTCAACCACAATAGCAAATAGAAATTTTGTAAATAATTGACATGGACCTTGAAACTTATATCTAACGCCAATCAACATCCCTATCCAGAAATCCTAAATAAAAATAGAGTTGCAGCCTAGAGAAAAAGACAAGGTTTAGATGAGAAAAGGTATCAATTGCAGCTTAGAGCCTAAGAAGGTGAGTATCTTCAGTGAGAATTGTAATAGTAGGTCTAGAGCCACTATAGATGGGAGAAGATGGAACATCAGTTATGGTTAATTGCAGGTAGTATATACATAGAATGACGAATGAATGAAGGAAATAGTAGACATCACTAGCATGCCTAAATTTCCCACATTGGGTGTGTGTAGACAGGCATTGTCCACTGATACAGCTTTCTGTGCTTCTGTTAGCAATCTCCATTGTCACGAGAAGGGAATAGTAGACATCACTGGCATGCCCAAATTTCCTACATTGGGTGTATTTAGACAGGCATTGTCCACTAATACTGCCTTCACTGTGCTTTATTTAGTAACCTTCATTGTCATGAGACCATCCAAGTGGCAACGGTGAAGTAGTACATGAACATGACATTTGAATGGAGGCAAGATCCAGAAGGTTCACCCGAAAGAGAGTTTAACACTGAAAGAACAAGAAACTGTTTGCTCCATTGTTAACCAAAACAGGAACAATGAGTATGCATGTTCAAAATTGTTTCATCTTACAGAAATGCCACATAACTTAAAACCAAGGGCCCAAACAAGCTGTTTTTCCTTGCTGAAGTTGCTGCCAAATGGAGGAACAAAAGGAAAGCAGGGGGCAACCGAGAAAGTTTCTTCCAAAACAGGATAACAGTTTGCCTGATTCACCTGCAAGAGTTTAGCGGCTTGCTACACCAATGTCGAGACTAGCTCGCCGAGTTGATTGCAGCAAGGGCACAGAGCTGCTGGATCTCAAAGAAGGATAAGCAACTATTGTGGAGCATCATTAGTTACCAAGAATGCAAATCTAACTCTTGAAAAGAAGATTCAGCAAATCTCTGGAAGATCAGCGACATAGGAGTCATGAATCGGTCTGAAGACTGTAGGTAGGATTGTTGGATAAAACAATGAACAAAGTGGGAGCAATGACAATGTGGTGCAGGTAAAGAGTATGCAGAAATTCATGATGCAAGTTAGTAACCACGTGCAAGTGACAGTGCAATATACGCAAGCAGCACCTGGATGCATATACTGTGAGATGCATGCAGACTTATATGAAGATCTCACATGCATGCAAATATGCAGATCGCAAACAGCACACAGACTTGGAGATTAGAGATCTCCCACACGCATAGATGGAGGTCGCGAGTGAATGAGATCAACTCTAAACAATTACACTAGGAGTGTTCAGAATGAGGGATACACAAAAGTCACAAACAGCTAAAAAATTGATGTGGCTTGTGACGTGCTGGAAAATCAGCACTTAAGGTGTTGGAAGATTTATGTCAGCATGATGACTCTAGTACCATATACAAGTTAGCAGCAAACAAATATATCATACTGAGGTAGTCCCTCTACTTATGATAGTTATAATTAGGTCCAATTTTATAGTTGATCATTATATTTTTTTCCCCCCATTTGCTCATTTTAATTTGATGTGCAATATCATACATATTTTTAATAGCAATCAAGGTAGGAAACATGAAAGGACCAACCAAATCATCTAACAGTGATATGCAATTATTTAAGGTTAGAAAATGTAAATTAAATGAATTAAAAGGGCAAATACTCTGGTAAAAACCTTGTATTGATCCTAGCTCAGTTTTTATATGCTAACCAAGTATTGATACATTGTTCTACATTGAGGTACAAATGAATACTAATCTTTGAGATATCAGATATTGTAACTTCTAAAACTAAATTCATACCAAGTCTGAGTCTAGTATAATTTCACTCTGTCTAAAACCAGAACACCAATCTTGAGTAGAGAGAGAAGATTTCCATCAGAGCCCTTTCAATGACGTAAAATCCTAGCTTCTCATTTGGTTAATTCTCCATATTTAAATCAAATGAAATAAAACCTGCGTGTCATGTTCTCAGCTAGTTTATTCTTAAAGACAATAAAAAAAAATAATAAACTAGTTTCTATGAGTGAACTAAGTGAACATAAGACTGTGTTCTTACATAAGTTAAATGCAAGCATTTTTCAGTGAAGCTTTGCATGCATCCGCAGCCAAATGTGCGAACACAAAAATAGTAGAATTTGTGAAACCTTTATTTGAATGGAGAGAGAAAATAAAAAATCAAGACAATACACATACGAGAAAGAATAATGAGACTCAAATCTAAAAGACCAAGCTTTTCTGCATCTACACAGCAATTACATGTCATGAATCTCTGAAACAGACTTCAATATCCAAAAACTAGAAACAATTAACAATTCTTTAAAAGAGGAAGAGTAAGATGTTAAGTAGAAATTTTCACCTTTCTTTCTTGGAACGGCTAAATATAATTACATCTGCCCCAAGCCGCATGGTACTTGTCTTGAAACCATTGCCATCTTGAGTTAAATTTATGTATCATTATCAGTCATAAAAGAAATAAACAAACCAGAAGCACAACTACAAAATGCATGTACATTGGCCAATCGATAGTCCTGATTGTTTCTCTGAAAAACCAAAGCTGATACACCGACGCAGAGATTCTGGATCCATTCCTCCTCCGTCATCTTGCTCATCATACACAACTTGTCATTATCATTACCAATTTGAAGAAAAAGTTCATAAGCATGTAAGCACAACTGACACAACATGTTCAATTACCTTGAATAAGCAAAGCATGACTTCCATCACGTGAATTTATGAATTTTTCTACAGTAACTAATGTTGCTCCATTTTGTGCCTATAGGTTGAGAATGTCAAATCAATAGTTCATGTTAGTATAACTGAGAATTGCATGATAAACATAGTAAAGTTTAAAACATAGCTTATTTCAAAATCTCAGAAAAAAGGAGGAAAAAAATAAGCTAGTAAATATTGAGTATCCGCAGATAGTAAGTAGAGAGATTTCAATAAGAACATACCTCATCAACTGCATTGTCAAGTAATTCTGCAATAGCTGCAACCAATTAATTTAAAAGATAGTACAGTCAACAGTCTATAAACTAATAAAACCAGAAAAAAAAAAGCAAGCTTATATTTAAATGGAACACATACCACCAAAAGCCCATTTGTGTGAAGTTGCATTTGAATGGAGGAATTTTGGATGGATGCGCAGGCGATTTCTACCATCTGCTCAAGTAGAAAAACTAATGACAGATAATGCAAGCTTGCTTGTGTAAACTAACCAGCATCATATAATAATGGGAAACAATAGTAAAATTTAAACCCTTATCCACCATGTCAAATTGCTGAAAATGTAACAAAAAGGTAAGTCTCATCACAAAGATACAAAAAAAGGCTCAAAATAGCATCAGATTTTGATGCCATGGTCTGAAGTCTAGCCTATGCTGCCCAAAACAGAAGATGTTGATACAAGAAGATGCTAAACATACCGACATACAGTTCAGTAACTTCCCCAGGCAGATCACAAGTTCCTTATGTCTGCTGCTCCATGATGGAGAAAGTAACCAGCTCCACCACTAAAGGCAACAGCAATATAGGAGGAACATTGAAGTTATCTTTTCCACTCAGCTACAAGGACAAGGGCATTCTAACCAAGCATGGGGAAAAGGGGGAAGTGGAAGGAAGAGGAGCAGGAAGAAGGGCAAGAGGAAGGAGGACATAATAAGAAGAGAGGAGGCAAGAAGAGGAGCAGGAGTATTGGAAAAGAAGAAGAGGGAAGATTAGGTCACAGCCCAATCAACTTGTTTCTTTGTGGCAACACGTCCACATTGGCATGTTCTCAATCTGGCCAGACACCCAACTCCGGACTAGACAGACATCAATCCTTCCAAGGTTTAATATTTATTCAAGTGACAATTTCGATATTAGTCTCACAATTAGCATCGTGGACCCAAGTCTAGTATTTGCATGCTTTGGCATGGGTTGGAGCATGTCATTCTTGGGAAAACAATACTTCCTTGTGGTTGGACTTAAGTACACTATTTAATGTTGACAATATGATTAAAGTTAGGGTTATTTTAGGAGCTGATATTGCTTATATAATGTGCACATAGTCACAGTCTCGAGAATGCATAGGGAGGTCATGAAGCTTGTTGGAAATTGATGATCAAGTGATGCCAATAAACAATGAGTCTAGCACTAGCAAAGAGGGGGCATCATGCAAAATCAATAATGTGCTTGTTCACTTCTCTTGTAAATGAACTGCATAATATTGATAGTCTAACCAATTCAGTGGACAAGACTAAGGATAAGAGCAAGGCCAATACAAAGAAAGTTAAAAATACTTAAGGCCTGAGTTAGTTCACCTCCATGTGAAAAGGAATCAGTAATCTCGTGTTGAAGCTTAAGGTTGAAAATGGAAACCTAAAATTGCAAGTGAGAGGATTGAAGAAAGGCTTAAAAATCCAATAGCACCAAATACTTTGACATCGTAGGAAGCCAATGGATGAATTATAGCAATACAGTATTCGAAATCAAAACAAACAAAAAACCTTCTACCGCCCTTATTGTTAGAGGTCAACCAAACTCAAAGAACAAATCAAATGCACTCTCTAAAAATGTCATTAAGAAAGCAAACAAAGTAGCCAGTAAATGATATCTAAGCAATACCTAGTTAATCCAATTGAGCTCATCTTATTGGTAACCTTGGCAAGGTTTCCTGTTACCAGCTTTTATAGGCCGGTAAAACAAAAAATCAGAGATGAAGGTCGAGCAAAAGAGAAAAATAGTAAAAAGAAAAATTAACAATGAAAGCCAAGCAGAAGGGGACTTGAACTATATGGCTGGTAAAGGAATTCGTAAAAGAAAAAAAACGACAATGAAAGCAGAGTAAAAGAGAAAAATCCAACTACGAAGGCTGATAAAAGAAATACAGCAATGAAGGACAAACAAAAGGGGAAATTTTAGGTAAAAGAAATACAATTATAAAGATTGGAAAAAGAGATAATGAGGGTTGAGCAAAAGGTAAAAATCATGGATTAGAAAACTAATGATGGTGGTAGAACAAAGCAATGAAAGGCGAAGATGGTAATTGGTGTAGAGGATGTGATGGAGGAAACAATTCATGATGATAAGGGGAAGAGAAAAGAATGTGAATTATGAGATTTGTTGGATTAGGGTTTTGATTGAAAGCATCACAAGGAAATGAAAAAAAAATAGATTAGAAGAGGGAAAAGGGCAAAGCAAGAATAAAAGAAAAGAAATTTTAAAAGATGAAAATGGTGAAAAGAAAGAATATAAAGGTAATCACTAATAATAGAAACTCAAAAATGGAGAAAAAGAAGATAATAAATATAAACAGAATAAAAAAAATTAAAAGAAGTTATCAAGGATATGAAGCAATGAGAGAATTTGTGTTTCCTTAAATAGTTATAATTAAGTTTGATGGGTAGAAAAGATAGCATGTTTATTGGTAAGGAAGAGATTTATATAGCTAGGAGCATTTCTCCGGTTGAAAATAGAGATTAAATTTGAGGCATTTTTGTATTTTTTTAATTTTTACATGCTAATCACACACACACACACACATATATAAAGTTACGAAGTGATAACAAAAAGAGTAAGACAAATAAAGACAAGGGAATGATAATTGAATGACTTTAGCAAAACTAGAGTAGAGAGACTAGGGTAAAGGAAAATAAGATTAAAAGGACATGAAAATAAAGAGAGGGACAGATTAGGAATAAATATAGAGTATGAAAGAATGAAAAAGGAAAGGGTTAACTTATTTGTAAGGAAAGAATAAGGAGAGAAGGAACCCAACCATATATCAAAGTGTGAATGATTCGTGGATGAGCTAGTACTAAGATTGAATTACCAATTTTTCACTTTGATACCATGTTTACAATTGAAAATTGTATTAGCTTAAAATTTGTTTGATACAAGGGATGTTAACCCCTTTTTACATATTAATAACATGACTTATACTTCATAAAATCATACGACTTATTCTTTATAAAATAATAACCTTTCTAATAAAATTCTTGACAAACTTTTCTACATAGACATTAAAAACACGCTATCCTATCCCATAATTTTTGAAATATTTTCAACCTATATATGGTAACAAAATCATGTTTTCCCACAAATACAATTTTTAATTTCTTTTCTCTAGGTGAGATTGCTAACTTTTCAATGGGTGAGAATTGTGCGTTCATTATGTAACATCAATTGGATATAGACTAGACAGAGTAGAATAAGATCAAACACAAATACAAGATAAAAGATAGATAAATGTACGTCACCTAGCACCAATTTAACAGATCACCATATCATCCAGTAGAACAAAAACATATCATAATTTTCTATTAGACTTAATCTCAACTAGGCTTTTCCTAATATCTTAAAACTTTTTAATGCTAAAGTTTTCTCTACAAAATTTAAATTTCAAACAAGCTAATTACAGTCTCATCAATTAACAAAATAATGTCTTAAAATAACTAGTAAGAGCTTTATCTTGAATATGATTGGATAGTTCATCTAACTTTAATGTGAAAGGAAAATGACTTGGAGCCTATCCTTAACGCAAATGTATAACAGGAGAAATTTCATATGTTACTTAGACCCCAATGCAACTCTAGCACTAATAAATAAGATTATCACCTACCTTTATCCCATTGATATAATTACTAATATTCCTTTCGAGTAATCTACTTACAATAGTCTATAGTTTTGCCAAACCCCTCTATGAAGCTTGATTTATGTTTTTGAGTGACAAACTTAGCATGGTAGATATAAAGCTCCAGCTTAAGGATGTATCTATCTAAAATACAATTAGATAGTTCATCTAATGCAAATGTAAAAGAGATGATGACTTGAAGCTAACCCTTAACCTAAAACTGCAATCATATGAAAATCATGTCATGCTCCACATGGCCTATTATTGTTACAAGTATCTTTTATTTTATCAGATAGGTATTACTTTCTATAATATACTAAAAACAACTCCACATTTTGGCTAAGACACTCCATGAAGCTTGACTATGTTTTTGAGTGACAAACTTAACATGGCAGATATGGAACTCCAGCTTGAGGGTGTTCTGAATGTAAATGAGTTTAGTTGCATTGATAGTGTACCACAGATTGTGGACTTGAAAATTATACGAGTGTGTGTGTATAAACCTATATGTAAAAGCAAGTTACTCAAAAGAAATAGCAAGAAGATCACTGCTAACAATTACCAGACAGAAACCAATTATTAAAACATCACAAGAATCCTTTGCAAGCAATTTTTAAATCACAAAAGATAATAGGTAAAAGATTACTTTCAGATGTGGAAGAAATAGCTCGTCCAACTTCATAGTCGCCAGATTTCCAGAATTGTCGACATAGAGGAACAGAAGAAGATGGCGAGGCAAAGTTCAGAGAAATCATATTAGCTGAAGGACCCCCTTGATCTGTTATGCTGGAACCACTAGTAGAACTTTTGCTTTCCTCAAGTTCTTGCTTTAAAGAGACACCTCTATGAAGTGACTGATCATTTACTGTGGAACATCCACTTTTACCATAACTAATTTGTAAAGGAAAAATAGGCTTAACATCTTCAAAATCTGTTTGTTCAGATTCTTCATCACTGGACAAGTCAATGAAGTTTGTATAGTTCATCCTGAGGACTGCAGTTGCAACAGACATCAAATGAGCATACACCAACAAAACATATCCTCCAAAGACCGACATTAACAGAAAAAAAAACTTACAGGTTATGTAGGACAAACAAAGAAACCCTGAATTCTTTGATTCACAGGAAACAACAAGATAAAAGAAGATCAGTGAATAAAGGAAAATCAGACCACTTGCTGTGCAAGAGAGAAGTGGAAAGAAGCCTTTGGAACTCCACCCCACGATAATAGTCAGCTAGAGCCAAGTCATCATAAGTGAAATGGACCTTGTCAACCACCTGCAGAGGAGCACCGAAGCATTTTAGCTTAAAATTTTTGCACAGTGCATCAACTCAGTGACCAAAAATGGAGCTACATCAAACAAGTCAGACAGCTGACTGCCTGAACCTAGTTAAATTTTAGATGGATGATTTATATATAGGTCATTCGAAAAAATATAAACAAGGTTTTTGAATATGTTGTACTCATGTATTTCACACCAGAAATAGTACAAATATTGATAATTCTAAAATATGTGAATAACTTTTTGTGGAAGATATGATTAAAAAAAACATGCATTTTATCTTTTGTATATATTTAAGATTTATAAAAGCATCATGCACCCATTCAGAAAACATTCTAGCACTATCTCTGCCTTTGATTGCCAGAGTGGCTGATTAAATAAGCTGTCTTCAGACTAATGAATGATACAATCCACTATCCTAACCCTCATGAAACTCAAGCCCAACAGACTTGTTACAACGGGGCAAAAGATCAATTCTCGACAGGCATATGCCCTAGGAAAAAAATCCCTCCCACCCCCTAGCCAACTTGGCAATCGGCTATATGTTAATTCTGTGACTTACCTCGCTTCACATAACTAGGGGACTTGTTGAGCGTAATCATTTTTTGCTACAATAAAACTCAAGCCTAGGCCCTGCAAAACAGTTTTAAAAAATTAACAAAAAAGCAAAAAAAATAAATAAATAAATAAACAACATGAAAGTGTGAATCACCTTGCATTCTCTCTACAAAATGTGTCACAAATATACCTTATCGTGTAGATATTATAATTTATAATTATCCTTTATTGTCTAAACTAACAAAGTTAGTAGCTCAAAACTGCCTAAGTTCGTATATAATTGTTGGTCCAAAAACACATTTTGTTACCTACAATCAAGTGAATAAATTTCCAAATGAGTACTATGGCAAAAGTAATTGATAAACAGTCAATAATTATATTGCCAGGCTAGAAATTCTGTTCCAATCGATTTGAGGCTTCTCAGCCCCAAGTCAACTGGATTGAACCTCCAACAAAGTGTTGTTCAAACATAAATATTATATCCATCAAACCCTTGCATTTAGTGGACTTCACGGTCTTCAGTCAATTGAATCAACATCTTCCCAGATGGATGAATCAAATAATTGATCCCTCCTTTACTACGTATACATCATGTAAGCGTATGCAAAGTTCCAAGATCAACCTAAATCAAACTACACCTTCGTACCTATTGTTTGCAGGTTAAAAGCATCAACCCAAGTTAAATCAAATCATTGATCTTCTTTTACTAGTAGTTTCACCTCATAAGTCTGCATGTAATGCACATGCAGTACTATATACAGGTCAAACATAACTTAAACCCTTTGTAAAAAAAAATGATCGCAAATGATCTCTTGGGGACATCGTTCACCAACAATATCCCCTTTTGTGTTCAATAAGGCATGAGTTCCAAGATCACAAGTGTATCTTCATATGGCAATTTGATCAATTACTCTTTGCCTTTGAAAACAAACAAATTACATTTATTTTGAACTAAAATTCTTATTCCTTTACCCAAAATTGATTTATTTATCATAAGGTTATGATATCTCCCATCAATGAATAATGTAATAGTATTTTCATTTTTTTTGCGTATAGCATACATATTTATTTATATTGTATAACATATTTAGATTGCATATAAAAAAAGACAGCCCAGTGCACGAAACTCCCGCCATGCGGGGTCCCAGGGAAGGATTCATTGTACACAGCCTTACCCTGCTTTTTTTTTTTTGTAAGAGGTTGTTTCGAAGATTCAAGCCCATGACCTCTATGTTACAAGGCGTTATCGTTGGATCAATGCTCCCTTCATATTTAGATTGCATATATGTATATTAAATACAAATATATAAAGTATAAAAAATGAACTTAACAATGAGATTTATTATCGGCAATCTTGTTATGGTAGGAAAAACTATAATAAGTAAATTAAGAAATCAAAATTAAAGATACCTTATGCCTAAGCTCCCATCTATGTGGTCTCTCTATTTAAACATTCTATCCTTGCATGAGATACCATTCAACTTACCCTATATTTCTTATTATAGGAGAGGTTTAATATTTTAATCCTCTACTCTTCTCTCCCTTTACCACAAATCAACTAGGCATTATCATTTAAAAACAAATGTACGCAAGTATGAACTCTTTAAATAATAAGGTAATAATGGTGATCAAAGAACAGAAACAAGTAAGCATTCGATCATAAATTTCAATCACGCATAACATGATTCTCATTGTCTAAGAATAAGCATAAGAATATCGTATAAATATTAAATGTAAGAATGGTATATACACACACATGATAAATTTATACTATTATATGTTGTCAAAAATGAAATTGTAACTAAAGAATCAAAGTTATAAGCATAATTATAGGTGTTGTTATGTATCAAAATTAATCTACATAATCTAGAACATTGTCTATAGAAATATCAAAATGACATAAAATGCTCAAATCTCATTGGCTCTGTTATTCTAATCGATTGAATTACCCATCTAGTCGAATGAATTTGTGATCTAGTCAACTAAATGCAAAAACTTTCAGCACGCCAAATTTAAAATGCATTAAAATTTATACACAATTGAAAAATCATAGAATCTTGTAGGCATATATATCTACGTCAATTTTATTTGGGAAAAAATACTTTTCATATAAAGTCATTATATTTAAGGATTTTGGCACAATTCAAAAGGGTTAAAATATTTAAACCATGTATCGCATGAACATCTATGTTAAATTAAGTTTTTTATTAGTTTGATGACATGGGTTAATTTAAATTATATGTATTTACTCCATGAACAGGTAATTTTAATAATTTTATGCTCGAGTAATAGATAGTGATAAAATCATAATTTTTTAAAACTGTCATGCCAAATTAGTGTTTTGGTTCACAATAAGAATTTCAACCATGATAGTTTTGGAATAAGTGTACATAATTGGGTACAATATATGATTCATAGATGAAATGGCATTTTAGTTCAAATAAATGCATCATAACAATGATCATGAAACAAAGTAAATAAGGTATCATCTTAGCATCTCACTCATCATCTAGTGCCTCAATGCACAATCTTTTTAAAATAATTTTTATGTGAGAATGCCATTAAAATATCCGTGCATAATACGTTACTCAACCCAATATTTATAACAGATATAAAATGGAATGAAAAATAAAGCAATTAGACCAAATGATGTTCCAATATAAGTATGAAGCGTCTTACAAAATTATTCAAGTTGATATTGAAAATGAAGAAAATGTACGATCAATAGAAAGGGATGGTAAATACGTTAGCCACTATAAAAACTAAAAGAGATGTATAAAATTTTGTGAATTATAGGGAGAATAAGTTAATGAGTTATACTATGAAACTTTATGAAAGAGTGATAAGAAAAAGATTAAAAAAGGAAACCAAAGTGATAAAACATCAATTTAGATTCTTATCTGAAACGTTGATTATAAACGTTATACATCTTAAAAGGCAATTCGGTGCATTAAACTCTCGCCAATACAGAGTACTACTGCATTGGATTTATTGTATGCAGCCTTATCTGAATTGCAAGAAGTTGTTTTCACAACTCAAACTCGTGACCTCAAGGTCACGCACCAAGGCTCCCCTTCCTTCTGATTGAAAAGTATCGGAAAAAAAAAATAATACTTACACAGTGTTCATTAAGTAAAAAAAGCTTATGACAAAGTCCCAATAAAAATTATATGGAGAATTCTAGAAATGAAATGTGTCGGTGTAGCATATATTGAAATAATTAAGAATATGTATAAGGATATAATGACAAGAATAAAGACTCCAACAAATTAGCCAAAATGTTCACTATGAAAGTAAAGTTATATAAAGAATTCACTCTAAAATCATATCTTTTTTACACTGATGGTAGATGTTTACATATGACACTATCTTGCTCGATGAGACACGTGAAGAGTTAAAGCTACATTTGACTCTTGGCGAGAGACACTAGAAAGTTAGATTTTAGGTTTAGTAGATAACAAATTATCTATAATTAAAAGTTTTAAGTATTTTAGAAAATCGTTGAAATGGAAGAGGGAGTTAGGTGTTCTTTATAATCACAAGATATTTCAAAAACTTAAAGGGAAATTTTATAAAACGACTTATAGGCGTGATATGTTATATGCAGCTGAATGTTGGACTGCACATAAACAGAAAAAAGTCGTAGAGATAATAATGTTAAGGTCGATGTATGGACACACATGGTCAGGATTACACCTAAGAGGAAAAATTTCAAAAAAGCACGTTTAAAATAGTATGGGCATGCATTTAGACGATCAATATCAATAAATGCTCTAGTTAAGCGATGTAAGATCATGACAAATATACACATTAATCGAAAAAGAATGAGATCAAAGAAAACTTGGTTAACAACGATAAAATTGATAAAATATAGCATATATTACGATATTGAGCCTAATAACGTAGGAAGATACATATGACCAATCCCACCTGACAGTATAAAGGTTTGGTTGTTGTAACATGCATCATAAGTGTCCACCATACACATTACAATATTTCTATGCCATGAGCATTAAAATCATACAACTAAACATGTATAACATATAAATCACCCAATTTATTATAAATAGCAAATTGATCCTTAACATTACAATCAATGATTCCACCAGAGGAGCAAAACTGGCACAATATGCTCCCCAATTTCACGCGAGTCATCTATGCGTCACATGCTTGGATCACGAGGCAAATGTTAAAGATTGAATGACCGATTTCTTCCTATCACGGTTAGCGTAAGCGGAAATATACAAAAACAAAAACAAGACAAGCAATGTTAACTCAAACCGTTTACTTGGTATCCACCTCCAGCGGAGGTGACTAATCCAAGGATCCACATGCACGCACAAGCTTCACTATGACTCGCTTCTTCTCGGTGAAGCAAACCTCTCATAATAAATTTCTTCCTCTTACAAGTATGAGTTAAATTGGGAAGAAGAAATGGCTTAAAGGCTTGGGCAAATACTGAGAGAAACCCCAAGCCCCTCCTTAAATAGGAGGAAAGAGTTGAGCTCGTGTCAACTCAGCCTCGCCATCAGTCTACTGCTACTTTTAGTAGTTGACTGATGTGACCGTTCACTCTCACAACAGTCACACTAGAACCCGCGATTCTAGCGTGATCTTGTCCAACGGCTATGTTCTAGTCAACTGCCCAGTCGACTGATCTGAAGTTAGTCAACTGCCCAGTCGACTGATCTGAAGTTAGTCGACTGCCTAGTCTACTGCCCTTCATAGTCGTTGAGCCCCGAACCTTCTGTTAGTTTCATTTCCCGGTACCAGTCGACTGCACTCCGTGCCAGTCGAATGGTACTTACATTTTCTCACACCCATCCTCTCCGAAGTCGCCCTTTGAAGCTCTCTTCCTCGGCCTTCGTCCCTCGGATGCATTTGAGCCCGCGACACCTCTCCATGACATCCTTCGCGTTGCCTTGAAGTCTGCTTCTCTCAACT
>JBBPFP010000010.1:2065676-2084348 GCA_037974795.1 Kaempferia galanga
CGTCGGCTCTCTTTCCCATGCCATCCTTCTCGAACCATTGTGTCTTTCACTCGACTTCTTGTGATTCTAAGCTCCTGTACACTTAGTCACATGGTTAGTCCAATGCAGGACCTAACCTAACTTGGTTGGTCACATCAAAACTATTCTGGGGACCAAAAATTCGAGTATGGTCTGTTGATTTAGAGTAGGGTGCATAAGCATGGCTTGCTGATATGGAATTCATTGATCTAGAATGGGTTGATATCCTAGGGTTTCATCATACTTTTTTCTCAAGACTTTTTGTTACATATTCTAATTCATTGCATATGGATCAACTATGTATGGGTTGATATCCTAGGGTTTCATCTTACTTTTTTCTCAAGACTTTTTGACACATATTCTAATTCAATGCATACGGATCAACCATGTTAGAGGATACTAGTCTAGATTTATTGGTTGTAAATAGGGATGCGAACAAGACAAGTCGAGCTAAGTTTTGTGATGTTCAAGTTTGTTTGATAAGGTAATCAAGCCAAGCTAAGCCAAGCAAAGCTTAAAATGAATCAAATTATTTAAATGATTGTTCAAGTTTGGCTTAGTTTCTTTTTTATAAGTTTGAGTTTGGTTTGTTTAGATGCTAGTGACCTCTCAATTCAAGTTTGTTTGACTATTTGAAATTTTTATATTTTAAACTTTTTGATTAATTATTGAGCTTGATAATTAAACTTATTTATTCATTTTAAAATTTTTTATTTATTTAGCATGTTGATAAAAGTTTTATTGATGAAAATAATTTACAAATATTATTTACAAATGTTGTTAACAAATGTTGTTCATGAATTTTAATGAGATGAACGCATATGTGTTCAAATTTATTTATTTAGTTTAACAAATTATTTAAACTTTCTCATTTAATTGATTTTATATGTATTAAATGAACATAAACAAGTTCTTATTAAGTTGAATACTAATCTTGCGCATGAGCATTCGGTTCATTTACAATCCTAATCGTTAAGAATGCAAGGATTTAGCACTCCAATTTAGCTTTATGAGAACTAAATGTGTTGGTGAAGGATTCTTATTTATTTCAAATTTGGGGTATATGAGAATCAAATATGTTAATGAATTTATTTTATTATAATTTATATAGGAGGTGAAGATCCAAACATGGATTTAACTACAAGGGTTAATGAACTTGTAGATTAACCAAGCATCTACCATTCGAATCTCAATTAGGATGGACTATTATTGGGCGCACAACAACCGCTTGCATTGGGATTAATTTGGGTTAGTAATAAAATTTTACACTCAATTATATTTAATTAAAACTCAGTTGAATGTCACTAAGCCAAATGCTATTTTTTTTAATATTTAATGGATAATTGGAACCATCTAAATAGATGCCAAAAAAAAAATAATAATAAAGAATTAAATTATCCATACTATATTCAATACTTACCACATAGTGTTATCAACGTAAGCTATGGCTATTAACGATTTCACACTTACAAATTTACATATATAAGTTTTAATCCTAAAATATTTTAGAATAAAATACTTAACCATTAATTTATAAAAGAAGTATTTTAAGGAGGCAAGAATTAAAAAAAAAAAATCAAATAAGGAATCCTTTTAATGTAATTGTACTTTTATTTTTTCAGTTTCATTTTCATTTTAATGAATTTACCAAATATAATTAATAGAAAATAAAAAAAATGCTTTCTTTATACATATTCACAAAAAAATATCATTTTTTTTAAAAAAATTATTAAAATATTATTTTACTTTTTGAGATTAAAACTGTTCTAAGATGGTATAATTTTAATTAAAAAAATTATCTTATCTTTTAAAATAATATATCCTTTAGATAGAGTCTGTTGGGTAAAAGTTATTCCAAGATATAGTATAATTTTGATTAAAAATATTCTAAAATAAAGAGTAAAAAAATATTTCAGATATTAAATTATGAATAAAATATTATTTTATTGTTGTAGGTGAAGAAAATGAATGCAAATATGCCATACCTCTCTATATCAGTCACACACCCCTTGGCATATGCGTCAGAGCGCTCATCACTTTGTTCTCCACATTTTTTTTTATTTTTAATTTTTTTTTTATCTCTGTAAAATTGGTAGTGGGAAAAGCCATCGAATTCTGCCCCCAAATCCTCTCTTGCTCTCGTCCTCCCCCTTTTCCACCCCAATCCGCACCTCTTTCGTTTGCTTCCCAATCTGATTCCTCCCCTTCGTGGTTGCTCGCCTGCTCTTCCAAGGGCGTCCACTGCCTTCTTGTTTTCGCTGTGAGGTAGGCAGCGAACGGAGGCAGCGGCGTGGTTTGTGTGATATTCCGGAGGGGAAGCGCAAAGAGAGCTTCTTGCTGGCCGATCTTTGAGATTTCTAGATCGGTTGGTGCTCCAAAGTTGAGGCCTATAGGATCTGAGCGTTCCGATCTTCTGACAAGGTTTAGTTTCTGAGAAAAAAAAGAATGATTTTGTGGTTTATTTATGAGGTCTGATGGGTCGTGATTCAGCGTTATGTTTCTTGTTGTGTTGCTACCTGTTTTCCTTTTTTTGTCTTGTGTTCTTATTTGATTTGTTTCTGATATTCTGAGGTAATTAGCTCATGCCAATTTGTATGCTAACTTTGACCTAAGGCTCTTGATTTTTGGGAATTATTTTGCAGAAGATGAATCGTTGAGGCTAGGGGACTGTCGATGTTTAGATATTGTCTTTTTTTGTTTATTTTTGGTGCTCTTTTATATACGAAAGGAGGTTCTATCTTCCATCCATTATTTTTTTTCACATGATTGTTTGCCTTGCTGTCTTTCCATTAGTGAAATATTCCACCATGAAAATTGCTGGTTGAACCTGTTGCATGACGGTATTTTCTGGAGTTCCTGACCACTGTTATAGACCTCATCCTTGCAATGCATGTTAGATAAAAATACTTCTTGTTTGAGCACTCTCCATTTTATGTGAGAAAAGTTTTGACTAGCTGCCTTGATGGTAAGCATAGATAAAAACCAACACTTACATTATCTTCATCTCAGGGAGGATGCATGATCAACCTTAGTATTCTCTGATTTACCCATACCAATTATGTGATGTATAGAAGTAGAAGATAGAAGCTATACACTTGATGAATCGGGGAAAAGCAAACAGGTGAACTGGTTTTCTTAGGCTTGGCTGGTAAATTAGAATGATTGATTTTGCTATTAAAAGTAGGATTATCTAAAATAAAATTTTTATCACATCTCTGGTCTGGAATTAATAATGTACATGTGATGATTCATATTGACACATGATACAAGTTGATACCAATTTGGTTTTGTTGACCTGCATTTTTATTAGTGTTGACAATATATGAATTCCTATGGGTATACTTTCTTGACTCTTGCATCAACCATGCTCTCATCTCTCTTAAAAATTTACTTGTTTGTGTTAATCTACCTTCAATTAGATTATATTATTGAGCTTTTATTATTTATTCTTATCTACACTATTAAATTGCCACAATCATCTAGCAACGTAGGATATCTGCCAACCTCATTGATTTTCCACAGGAAGTATCTTACACAATACTATCTTAATTTGTTTTGTAGTTGTTAAAATAAATTTATATTACATCTGCATAGTAAAGTAATTAGACAACCTCTTTGTTTTTATTGAATATTGCTATAAACAAATAATCGAGAATTCTTATTATGATGTTAACAACCTTGTAGAGATCCCGAAATGTGAGATTATTTCATGCCTTTGTCATAATTTCTCTCTAATTTAATGCAATGAAAGATTGTTATGTAATCAAATTGGAGATTATTAAAGAATCTTCTTCTAATACTTTTCGCTCTTTTAGTTGATTTGACTACAAGAATTTATAATTGACCCAAATAAGTTGATTGTTGTTAGGGCAATGGACTTGTATTCTAGATTTGCACTTACCTACCTACAATAATTTACTTCTCACTCTATCAAAAAATCAGAAACCTAGAACCTCCTAAAAAGAACACAATAGCATGATGTGAATCATCTATCCATAGGAGAAGTTGCCCAATCTACGTTAGTGCACCTCACAATCTAAAGATAACTTCAATTACAAAATAAGAGTTCTTTAAAGAATTGTGGTATCATAGAATTCTCAAGGTCACTTTCCAATCATCATATGAGATGTTTATAAACAGGTTGATCACACTAGACTGCAAGTAAGATGTTCTATCTTGTAACTATTGGGTAGTTTAGCTTTACCAATCTTCATCTTTTGTACTTTCCAAAATTAGATGGTGGCTCTTTTAGTCCATATACATTTAAGATTTATAGGACTATCAACTGGTTTGGTCCCCGACATGCTAGCCTTCTCAAGCATCACACACACACAGAGTTGGCACAGGGTATCCAACTCTTCAAACCGATTAATCCTGGTGGCCCAGCTCAATTCCCACCGACCACTAGGATAAATCAGAAAGCGCTAATGGAGGCCCATCTAGACAGCCAACGTTCTTAGGCACGCTTCTCACATGGCTTGGAGTGCGAGATTGGAACCTTAGATCCTTTAGTTATCCGTTGGAGGCCATTGCCCTGAGAAAGCATATCAGGTGTATGCTTATTTAGAAAGATGTAGATATCTTCCATTGAGCTAGCAATCTCTATATTAAAGAAGTATTTGAGGTCACTGATGTTTCTAATTTCAAAATGTTGACAAAAATGCTCCTTCAATAATATGATTTAAATGCAATCATCATTGGTGATGACATTTTATTCATATAGCCAATAAAAGGTACCACTCTTTTTAACTGTGAGATAAGGTGAAATCTCGAGTGATTTACTACACTTCTTGCCATGCCATATTGAAGAAGAGTAGTGTTAAATTTTTCAAGCAAGCCCTTAGAGTTTGAGACTTCTTCAATTTATCTAATGATTTCTTTAGCTTGCACACCAATCGATCTCCCCATGAGCTGAATATATTCTTGATGTCAAGTTGGTGAAGCGACTAACAAAAGATAGTGACAAGGCTGAGAAAAATATAAATTGAAGTGATTTCGTACATTGGAGAAAATGTCTCATATGAGTGTACCCACTAAGCTACTTGGCGAGCTTTTAATTAGGCTATGATACCGTTAGGTGAATATTTAATGATGGAGAAATGTGTCAAGGTAGTATGTATCTTTAATACGTGTACCACTTAAAGTCATTATGAGAGCTTTTAATTGGTCTATCGTACTACTAGGTGAGCATTTAATGATGCAAACTCATTTAAAACATAGTGTAGACTTTCCTCGTAGGGGAAGAAGAATTAATTCCCAAGTGTTATCAAAGTGGAGAACATCCTCTGTTTGAAATAGTAGGATCCGACCGCAGGTAATTGAAGTGCAAAGAATTTCTAGAAGGTGCCAGGGCATGCTTATATCTCATTCTTTAGTTGTACACCCATAGCGGTGGGTCATCAGGAACATGTAAAGTGGCAATAAGATAGAATGAAAAATCACCTAGACTAATTGAGATAGAGAAGGTGTAGAGCTGAAGAATAATCAACTCAAAGAAGGCCACTCAATAGAGTTAAACCTACATCGCGACTCGAGAGTAGCAATGGTAGTCCTTTTAGAGATGAAAAGAGTAAAAGAAAACACTTGATAAAATGCGAGGATAACTTATCTTATCTAGGAAATGCTAAATAGACAAATAGATTTGTCTAAATATATGTCGTAAGAGAGAACATAAATTATTTATGGAAAGAAAATGTTAAAGGAATGTAGAAAGAGAAACATTTAAGGGATCTAACCATTGAAAGTAAGGGACAATATGTGATTTACAAGATAGCTTACTTTACGAAGTGCATCACCCCATAGAGAAAAAGGGTTTTAGATATATAAGACTAGATGTTGGGATTGTGAGGTTTATATGGACAGAAGGCCGAGAAGGGGGGAGTAGGGTGAATAGTTTTTTTTCTTTCACGATTAACTTACAACAAAGAATATGTAGCGAAAATAAAAACTAAATGACATTACCAAGCAAACACATATATTTATGTGGTTCAACTGTCCCAAGACATTGCCTATGATCTTTTGACGGATTACTTTTGAAAGCTCTATATTTCCTCCTTGGTCAAGTTTTGGAGGTGGAAAAATCTCTACAACCTTTCAATGAACACAAAGAGCCTTTGCAATATCAAGAAGAAAAAAATTACAATACGGTTAGATGATCAAGAATATCTCAGTAAACATTTTTTCCAAACGAATCCTCTTCACACCTTTTTATAGCCCTCCAATCTTCTCAGTGCTAAAGACTCAGTGCTGAAGACTGTTCTATTGCTGTTGATGCTGCTAAGTTGACTGATTGCTCGATGACGGTAGCCATTATGTAGTATTGTTGATCCGACCAATATCTTGCAGCCTTTTCCCATTAACAGCTCTTTTTAGCTTTTCTATTGTAACATTAATCTGATATCAGATTAGTCAACTCGTTTGTTGACTGGGCTGCAAACAAAAACATTATGTATTCTAGCCGCAAGCTTGGGTAAATTGACCAGTTGACTCAACTGTTACTAGTCTATTTGACTTAATTATTACTAGTTGATTGATGTCCATTATTAGATTTCAGAGTATCAATTTTTTTAGCCACCAGACAATTGAGTCCATCACTAATCAATTAGATGCCCATTATTAGTCTGTTTGACTCAATCATTACTAGTTGATTGATGTCCATTATTAGATTTCGGAGTATCAGATTTTTTTAGCCACCAAACAATTGATGTCCATCACTAGTCAATTAGATGCCCGATTACGATCAATTCTAAGGTCGAGTCTGTTTAGGTTGAAATCTACCTTCTCTCCTTGAGTACAAGTCTCTTAACACTCAACTCTCAAAAAGGTTACCTATGCAACTTCTCCACCATAAGGTTATATCCTGGTAGTCTTCTCGCTCTTGGATGCATCCGAGCCCTCAGCTCGCTTGGTAGTTTGTCTCCCAAACACTTCGCTGACATAGTTTGCCTCCCAAACACAACTGTGCACTCTGATGCGCCAGTCCTACGGTCCCTTGGATGACCTACACCATCTTTCTTCGATCTCCATTGACCTCAAGCCATCAAGTATTCATTGACCTTGGCCATATCAAGTCCTCTCCATTTGTATTTCTCTATGCCTTGTATGACTAAAATTTTTGCCCACACATCAAACAAAAAGTAATATTAACTCAAATTATTTCCCAAACATCAAAACCCATGATCGATCCTTATCACCAAAAAGGCTGATCGCACCAACACTAGAGTACAAGCAATCTTGATTAAGTGCATAGAAAGATTGCTGAAATATATTGTGGCTCAAAAGAAATGACTGAAGGTATAAGAAATTTATTCTTTAGCATTATCGATGTAAAGGACTTTAATAGACAAGAATAAACTAGGTTTTAATGTCAATATAGAAAAAAGAAAATACTGGGAAAAACTCAATCATCTTTCATTAGGAAATACCATGTTTCTTGAGAATAGCCATGAACGAAACTTTTAAAGTAGTCAAGCCTAAGAGTGTAATTAGAAGGAATCAAAGCAAAGGGAACAAAAGCTCTTTTGTAGACACTATTAGAGAACGAGGGCCTACTATGTTTACCTATGTGACCAGACTTACATTAAAAATAAATGAAAGACACAACATATTAGGAACAATTTATTTTAAACAGTTAGGTGATCAAAATAACTGTGTATCTAAAGAGGTATGGAGTCATTGGAAAAACTGAAGATGATGGAGATGTGTAATTGGTACAATCTGTAAGACTTGTACCCTAAGATAATTAACTTGCTTGTCCTCAAGTCTAAATGAAAATAGAAGTGACATCAAATGTGATGTACAAAAACAATGATTTAGTGAGACTACAAATGGATAACAAAGTCAATCGAAATCAAGGATATAAAACACAAAAGATAGATGCAATGAGGATGTAAGAGAAATGTTTCACATATTGGCTTTGTGACATTGGAAGGACATAGTGGCTTAAGAGTAAAGAAAGAGTATGTGTTACCTAAAATGTGCTCTGAAGCTCCTGAAATTTCAAATAAAAAAGTTTTATTTTTATGAGCTAATGAGGTAGGTAAGGCAATGATTATAGTTGTAGTTTGTAATTGAAGGAACCACATATATTCTTAAGAAATGCAATACTTGAACCAAACTTACTTGATGAATCCTCTTGAGAAGTAGCATACATATGAACTATGTCAGAAGGATGAATAGTTGGATAACCATCGTGAGAGTAGCAGGCATCCTTAATATGTCCAATTTTTCCATAGTAGGAATACTTGAGCTTTCTCTATCTAACAGTACAACTACCATGACCACGCCATTTTGCTTCTATGACTTATTCATTGGTCTCCAACTGGTCCCCACATCTCTTCTCATCTGGTTGATGTAGGCAATGACATCAAATCTGATTCTCCACATCAACAAAGCCTTGCCTCATCACTATTTGTTCTTTCTCTTTCTGCTATGCCTTCTCATCCTCTCTATGCCACTATAGCTTGAGGGACTTTTCTCTCAGATTTCTACAGATATGGGGTTTTGATGACCTCTAGCATCTCATCTATGCCTTCTCTTCAGCTTCTAGGGCTTCTCCTACTGTTCCATATTTAGGTATCTTCTCTCTGATTAACTTTTTAATTCCTTTCAAATCTGCTCTTCAGACCTCTGATCTTTAGTACTAGTTTTTTATGGACTACTCTTGTGGGCCATTGCCAACTTTGACTTGCTTTCAATGAGCTTTCTTTCTCCATACCTGTAGTTTAACAACTTTTTCTTTTCCACTTCTTGTTTCCTTCCTACTACAACAAGCAATATTTTCCTAGTCCTTGTTCAAATTCTTCTTCTTTTTCTTTGTAGCATGTTGTTGTATGTGCTGTCATAGAGAAAAAATTGCCAGAGCCTCATCTTCCATCAAAGTTTGGTTTTACCTTCATGTGATTATTATGTTTTTGTTTAATTGGTCACATATTAGTTTATGTTGAGTTCTCTTTTTCATACAACAAGCTGGACATAGATAGTATCAATTCTCCAGATTGAGTAATAGTATTAGAGGTATTAAAGTAGGGTTATTAGTTTTGTGGGTTTAATCCCATGTTTGTATTTTATGTTTAGGATTTATAGTAAGTTCTATAATTACTTAGCAATTGTTTCTATTCAACATGAATACAATTATCTTTTCTTCAAATTTAACAGATATGTAATTATATTGGTGGCAAATGAGCATTTGTATTAAAAATTATGTGTACTCTGGAGTTGGAAATTATGCCCTGTTGAATACAAACTTAATCCCACTTTAAGAATTTGGATATATACACACATTCATGTGTAATAGTTATTTTCATTTTTGTTCAAATTCTATTTTATTTTTCTTTGCTGTTTGTGATTGTTTACTTCTTGTAAATCTGTTGTTTTTTCTACTAAAGAAGTTGCCTTTTGTGTGCCCCTGAAACCCTAAATCCATGGGCATTTCTCTTTTAGTGTAATTGCTGAGTTGTGCTGTGTTTTTTGGTTCCAAGATACATTGCTCCAAGTTGCAAGGGGATAATCTACAATACCTGATGCAGGGGGAAAGGAGTACTTTTCAACCCTTCTGTGAGGCTTTTGATATAGATCGACTGTCCAGTTCAAGTACTTCTGTCATGGATCAACCATTGCTCTGGAATGACCTTGTCCCTGCTTCAGTGGAGAACCAAGACTTACCTCATAATCCAGCGTCTTCAAGTGGAACTGTTTCCTGTGGTAATGTAGCTAGCCAAGAAGGTGCTAGTTTTAATTTCTGGAATGCAGTTAATCCTAGCTCTAGCATGCCTCTGCTAAATCAAGGCACTCACAATGAAATAAAACATGAAAATAGTTGGATGGCTTCTGCTCTTGGTGGTAGAGGTGGTGGACCAAGGATACAAGATAGTCAACCTGAAGCAACAAACAATCTTTCTTTTGAAACTGATACTGGTGACCACAACACCCATCTTGTCAACAGCAGACAACAATTATCTCAGTTTCTTGACTTTAATGACAACAGTACAGAACATGTTGAATTGAGTAGGGAGATTCTTGAATCAGGGTTTCATTCAGGACAGAGTCATCTTAGCTTAACACCGTATCAGCAAGTTTCCTTCTGTGGAAGTTCTTCAGGAGGGAGTTCTTCCAGGGCTATTGATTTCTTTTCCAACAGTGATGGGGGCAAACAAAAAGTAGCAGAATGCTCTTCACAGAAGAGAAAAAGCATTGAAAAAGACTATGGGGAATGCTCAGCAAGTGGAAATTCTGGTAATTTTAATGAAGGTAAGGGCAATTTGGTGCATTTCATTTCCTCCATTTTTCTTTCCTGCAAGGATATCTGGCTGATCTTTGTAGTTAAACAGGTGTACATCGCGTAGAAGAAATAAATGCAAGAGGCAGTATAATACCAAGAGCTGCAGCATCTGATCACTATCAGTTTGTGAATTCAGCTGGAAACCGTGAAAGCTTTCAGAGGAACGCTCGAATGAGAACCAACCATGCAGATGAAGCTTATGCTTTTGCACCTGATCTTTGGCCCCAAGAGAATAATAATGTTCCTCGTTATAATCTATGGCATGCCCAGCCATCATCTGCATCAATTCCGCATAATCAGTTGTCGGATTCTAGGTATATTGGTGTCAATTTGGGGTCACATAGGCAACATCACGTATGTGCAATTCCTGTTTTGTCTCCTGACCTGTACCCTTTCACACATAATGAAATTTCCACCACAGAAATAGGCAGTTCTTCAGGCTCTCCAGCAGTTGATGTTGATGGTGCATCTGCAGAACTGGACCCATCAGGTGTTTCTATCAATATCCCAGAGCAAATGTTTGTTCCTCCAATTAGTACTAGAAATATGTTGCAAGACCAAACAAATTGGGGTTCAGTCAGTGGCAGCTCAGTTTTGCCTGGAAGTTCGGCACCTTCATCACAGGCTGGCACCAACTTAGGAGGTTATCAATCACTAGGAGCAAACTGGTTAACTCATCAAAATCGCCGCCGCATATCAGAAGCTGTACATAGATCCCTTCTTTCTTCTGATTCTGAACACCGAGGTCGTGGCATGGGCCGACCTGCATGTCAAAATAGTTCCTCTGCATTGCAGGAGGTTGGACATCAATCAGGAGCTGTTTCCCGTGTTCATCAGCATCCACACATGAGATTAAGTATGTTGCAAAGGCAGAATAGTGATGCTTTGGGCATCCCATTGCCTACACGGACTCTTGCAGCTTCCAGAGAAGGGAGAAACAGGATGTCAGAGGTATGTAACAAAGTTGTCTTTAACAAATTGCCGTGGCTTTGTGCATTATCTCATACTTTTAGTTGTTGGAATGGAAATAAATACCTCTATTTGCAAATTGCTTGTTATCTTATACTTTTACTTATTACTTATCCACTTTTAAATATCTTAAATTCCAATACATGGTTCTCATCAATTGTAAACTTCTTATTTGTGGTTTGTATTCTCGCCACTATTAATCAACTGTGATCTAAGAAATATTCTGAATCAATTTTTTAGACTGTTAATATTATATTTCCATTATCCAGTTTCCAAGATTGGTCGTCAGTTTTTTTGATGCAGCACTGCAATTGTTCACTTACAAATCCGATGATTTTCAAAGCTAGATTGTTACATTGTTGCACAATTTTCATTGTTTCTTATGGTCCTTGGAACATGGTAGCCTTACTACTATAGATAACATACACTTGCAAAAGTCTTGTATTTCTCACCGGATTTTGTTGATTAGCATTTTGGGATTTACATTTACACCTGCTACCTTGGCCTTTTCTGCAGGATTTGATGGCCATCTTAGTCTAGTAATTTGGTTGTTCTAATTTATGTTATTTGATAAATGTTATAGTTTGAAAGTCCTAATAATTGACCAACCAATGCTCACATCTTGACTGCCATACACTACAATTACCATGCAACGTGCATGAGTAACTGTGCATGATATTATGGGATTGATGTGGTTGAGTTATCACCAATAGGATTGGGTATTGCAGGTCTATCAAGTGAAATGACGTAGATGGGTTAGTCCACTTTCTTATGTAGCTCTACAAATTATTTACAGATTTATGCATGATTAAGGTTCCATTTGTTTCATACAAAATTTCCTACAAGAAAATATTTTTCAAATCTCATTCACTCTATGCCCGCCACTCTCTACTCACGTTTGGGTAGGCCAGTCAATCTCAGTGGACTAGTCGATTGAGTGAGCTGGTGGGTTGCACTGGTTAGACAATCACGTAGACCTATGATGCTAGGCAAGCCGAGCGGGCAAGACAGGTTGTCCATGATGACCAATCAGTTTGAGTGGGTCAGTCAGTTTGGGTTGGCTGATCAGTCTAGGTGGGGTGATCAGACCTGATGGGTGGGTTGTTGGATCTAAGGTTGATAGGCGAGGCGGCTTGCCTACCCTCCTTGACTAGCCTATCTAGTCCAATCAATTGACTGGCACCTTACCTGTAGAAAGGGAAATATTTTTCTCTCTGTGCCTTACCTGTAGAATGCACAATTAATGCAAAAGAGATACTTTTGATATCAACATTCTCAGTATGAAAAAGAAAAAAATCACCTGATCATGTGGTTCTATCTTGTTTATCTCGTGTGACAAGCCATCTCTTTCTAAGATTTTTCTGATGGCTCCTCTCTAATTTTTGACATAGGTTTGTCTTGTAACATAGCGACATTGGAATTTTTCATTGGACACTGTCTATTCTAAATGTGTGAAAATACCAAACAAATAGTTTTTTCTTAAACATAGGAGTTGTTTATGCTAATTATATTATATTATCAACGATTGATTAGGGATTCATAGGGTTATACTTATTCCTCATGTTTCTTCTTACTTTAGTTGGTACATTTGATATTTCTCTTACAGAATACATCCATCTATTCTTTTCTTGAAACTTGTCGGGTTGACATATCTAATGATTGCGAATGTCCATATCAAAATTTTCAAATCTTAGGTTGGATCATATAAATGGGATCTAAATTGGTGAAAATTTTCAAAAACAGTAATCTGTATTTGCGTACACACACACACATGTATGTATCTAGAGAGAGAGAGAGAGAGAGAGAGAGAGAGAGAGAAAGCAAAAACAACAATATTTAATGAATCAAATGACAAAAGGTACTCATAAAACATAAAAACTATCCATCTTATATTTGATTAACTAAAGGGGTAGTCCAGTGATGAAGCTTTTGCCAATGTGAGGTCTGGAGGAGAGTTGGACCACATTGGGTTTATTATATGCAGTCTTACCTGCATTGTTAAAAGGTTGTTTTCGCGACTCGAATCCATGATCGTAAGGTTACACGGCAATAACTTTACTGTTGCGTGATTAACTTTTAGCAATTTAATATAATAAACATATATTCAATACTTATCAGTTGATAAATATATTTCTTTTAATATTTATCATTAATAAGTATATGTTTATTATTAATAAGTACATATTATAATATTGTTTATAACTACTATTTTGAGTATCAGTACTAGGCACAGATTAATATTCAGTATATAATATAGGCTATATAACATTATAAGTGTATCTTATTAATATAATCATTAATAAGTGTACGTATATGAATATGCCCACTCCCTGTATATACAGCCAACATACTCATGCCACCACGACTCACCTTCATGCCTCTTCCTTCACTGGTAGTTTGGTTTTGACAACCACAGTGAATGTCCAAGGCAGAGACAATGTGATCCTCTTTCTCTACTAACTTAGGTTTTTTCCTTATATTAAATCTAGTTTTTATCTTCCCTTTTCTCCCTTCTGCAAAGTGGATCCTACCATCCTAGGGATCTGCAGAATCAAGTGGGATTGACAAAATCAATTTTTCTCAATTCATCTGATTTCTTCTATTTTTAAATGATTTTGACCATTTGCACCAAAATCTCCTAAAATTAAATTTGTTTTTTTAATATTTGAGAGACCAAAGAGTAGTAGCTAGAAGCAAAAAGTATTTTCTTTTCCTTTGTCAACCATTGTTGAGTGCAGCTTATTTTTTGACCTATAATAATATGCATATTTAATTGTCATCATTTCTTCACAACACAGTTACCTCTTCATAGCTCAGAAATTGGCACCACATGATTTACCTTCAATTCAATAATTATAGTAGTATTTAAGAAGGTTTGGAGTTTTGTATATGCAAATTGGAAATTTCAGGAAATTTACCTGCCAGATTTTTTTGTAGCAAGATTGATGCTTTGACAATCCTCCATGGGGTTAATACCTTCACAATCTTGCATGGAAATAATACCTTTGGAGTTATTCTTGTTGAGATGAATGGGTTATTGGTTTTTGAAAAAGAAAGCATGCTATAACTTTTTTTCTATTTTTTTTTATCTCACTTTGCATTGAAGGGAATTATTGTCATTGTAACAGATTCGGAATGTTTTTGAGCGTCTCCGAAGGGGTGAAAATTTACTTCTTGAGGTTAGTTCTAATTTCCCAGTACCACAATTTTTCACGCTCAACCCCTTATAGTAGTGTTAATGTTCTATCTCCTATGTATGATTTGCATATGAAACATGGGTGATGCTATTTCTTCTTTTACAATTTTGCACCAGCTTCTTTGATAAATTTTATTCAAGATAATTAGCAGAATTGTTTTAAATGCATTATTCTGTCCTACTGCCAATTTTAAGATTAGAAGAAAAGATACTAGAAAGTAGCCTAATGTCAACCATTTAAATGTGAAATTGTAAATACTTGCTTTACACGTTTTTTTGTTCTTTTCCTCAAAAAAATTTTGAATGATAGACTGACTGACAAGAATCCTAACGCTCAAGGAGATAATATATTGTGATAAAAGAAGAGAGAAAGAAACTGGGAAGGGTATCCAATTAGAACCTGCAGGGAGGGATATATATGGATATATATACCTTGGCCTAACTCTTCTCTATTTGTTTCTGTTGATTTTTGAGGTTGCTCTACTTATCTCAGATGCTTTGCTGTGACACTATATTGGCACTAGGTATTCATTGAGGAGGTTTTATGTGTTGTGTTAATAAAAAGGTAAGCTATAGGACAGTAGCAATTAGCATTCGAATTCAGGGCTTAACCACATATGCCAAAGAGTAAGTTGTTTCAATAGGATGTTAGGTAAGAGATAAGTAATGGGGCTATCTTGGACTAAACTCTTAGTTTTCCAAACACGAGAAGAATATGACTAAATTGTTATCTGTGTTGTGCATGTTATGCAGCACAAGGCTCGTCATATATGGTTCTCCATTTTGTACTCCAACTTGCTTTTGCCAATTTTCCTCTACTAGAAGGTGAATATTCTTATTCCTTTAGAGAAATAAATTAAATAGGATCTCTATCTCCTTGTTGGAATAATTAAATATCTATAATTCGTGGTTAATGTAGCTTGGAATATTCAGGATAATATGATTTTGGTATTTCATCGGATTCAGCTTTTTGATTCCTACCCAAAGGTAACAATTGTCTGTTTAGGACATGTTTACTTGTGGAAAGATAGGAAGGAGAGGGAAGAGGGAGGGATGGCAACACAAAATGTAAACCAAGCCATAAGGTGGCAATGAAAATTTAAGCAAATTATCTATATGTTTGGCCACTTTAGGAGAGGCCAATTATAGGATATCCGATATAGTGTGGTAAATAAGGCTTACCTCACTCTGAGCTGGGCTCTTTTCCTTATACAGAATAAGAAACAGTAAACTATCCATATTGCTAATGTTTAATCATTTTTTATTCTTGCTAAACAGTCTGCTGAGTGATTCTCTTGTATCAGTTGTTGGAAAGCAACTACAAATTACAAAATTTATGTCCTTTGAGGAGATGTGATTTCCTGACCTTTCTCTGAGATTGCTTCTCTTCTATTTTTCTTGTTGTCAATGTTTATTGCTAATATTAATCATCGCTTTTTCTTATGTGTTCTGAAAATACCATTTTAGCAGTGCCTTCTTTGAAGTATCACATATCTGTACCTAACATTTTTTGGGAGTCAATTTGGCATCTCAAATTCATGATTCCTTGACTGATGAGACATAGGTTCATATTTACTATTAAAGATACCTTGGGATTCTTTAGCGAATTGTATCTGAATCGTCGATTCTAGGCCAAGCTTTCTTTTAGAAGAGGGTTGATGTAAACCTCGAGAAAACAACCTACAATGTTACACCATGAACCATGCTACAAATCCTGAAACTTTCCTTGTAGAAATACCATCTGCATATCAAGATGGCAGCAGAATTCTATGTGCCGTAAATTAATACTATAATTTTTCCTATTTCTGTTAGTTCATGCAGTCATATATATAATTTTCCTTGGCCTTGCTTGTCAGCTATTGCGAATTAGATTTGTACTCCATATATTTTGGCAGGATGTTTTACTTCTTGAACAGTCCGCATTTGTTGGTGGCGGCAATTTTCAGGACAGGTACAGAGATATGAGACTGGATGTGGATAACATGTCTTATGAGGTAATGAAACTTTTCTTTTGCCTTTGCTGGAGAAAGATGTGTAACTTGATGATCCTTACCACTTCGTCCATCAGGAACTGTTGGCACTGGGAGAACGTATCGGCAGTGTCAACACTGGACTCAGTGAGGAAAAAATCCTCCGTTGCTTGAAGCAACGAAAGTTTACATCTGTTGCCTCTGAACCACCCAAAGAAGTTGAACCATGCTGCATTTGTCGGGTGAGTCTATTTCTTGCGTTTATGGTTTTTTCATTAACAGGAGAAAACTGAGAAGTGCGTCGTGTGGCAGGAAGAATACATTGAAGGGGAGGAGCTGGGTCGATTGGATTGTAGCCATGATTTCCACTCTGTGTGCATCAAGAAATGGTTGATGATAAAAAATTTATGTCCCATCTGTAAAACAACTGCTTTGAGCACCTGAAAGAGGACAAGATTCATCCTTGCATCTCAAATTAAGATGTTGGATTGAGCCTTGAATATCAAGACGGTGACTTTAGTAAACAACTCTCTTCATTAAATTATTACAATGATGGAAAACATTTCATGATTTCTTGATTTGTTTTTGATCTGGTTGCCTTTAATTATGGTTAGTTTTCATTTAGAAATATAAATATTTTAGTTATATATATATATATATACAGTTGAACAGTTTTTTTTTTTTGGAACCTAGAGAGCTTGATAAGGGTGAGCTTTTTGCACACAAGATCCTGTTACATGGTTTCTTAATGTTATTTCATGAGATGTTTCTGTGACTCCTAGAGTATGATTGCAAGTTGTGGATCAAGATGTGCGTGAGTTAGCTTCATTTCTTTTACTTTTAATGTGTGCTTCGAGTGTGTTGGCGCTTGGTAGGCCTTGCTTGAAGCTTACAAATCTCGGAAAAGGAAGATGATTTATGGAACGAGGTTGGTTTGGAGACGGATAGTGAAGGATGACATGTAGATTTGGAGGTTTTGGTGCAACATGAAGTGGTGTTGGTTAGATGACTGTGAAGACAAGGCGAAGGTTGGCATGGTGGGCTCAAAAGTGTGAAGCATTGTCAACTTTGAAGATTGAAATACATGTGCGTTGTGAGTGATTACGAGTCATTGTGATCTTGAGGTTGACATTTTTAGGGAAACATTATCAAGTGAGTTTATGAGTATTCGACCAAGGATCAAAAGGGCTTCCAAGAAGTAGTCGACAATGAAGCTCAATTTCGAGTAAAGTTGGGATCTTTAGGGAAATCGAGTCAGCTAATAGTGATTTGTAATCAACTAAAAGGTTGAGTTCAATTGAGAGTTGATTGTAAACTCTTTGTGTGGCAATAAAATGTTTCTTTAGCTTTAGTTGTAGCAAAGATCCTTACATTTATCTTCTACGCCTTTCACAATTTGTTCCTAAGTTATATGAAAGGAGGTTAATTATGAACTTAATTTATAGCTGACTGTCAAATAATTAGAGGGTGGAAAAAATTCTATGGAGATTTAGTTGATTGAGTTTGAGTTTTAATAGATTGGATTGAATTCTAGGCTACTAGAGCCTTATTATAGTTGACTAGCATTTGACTAGTGGAATAAATAATTATTTGTGTTGTTTCTAACAACTGAAGCATAAATGTAGTTGGACCAAAAGCGTTAACAAAAAATGGTTAAAAGATGGGATAGTTAATTGGAATTGAGAATGAATTCTTAATCGATGAACAAGCTACACATTATAATATAAGACTACAATCTTAGCGATTGGAGTTGATCCTATATGAAATCGGGAAAGATGGTCGCTGGGACAAGTGGAGTCTCCGTGGCTTCCTTGTTGACCTTCGGAAGACCTCAATGTGCAACCATTCTGAGCTCAACAAATCTACACCAAAAAATCGCTAAAAAGATGGAAAACATCATAGACCGGGCCAGGAAAAGAATCGCGGCTTAGATGCTTTGACACTCAAGTCAGTGGATCTGCTTAAAGACCAGAAGATATGGAGAGTTCGGAGCTTGTAGATGTGTTGTGCGTGTGCTTGTGCCTGTGGGTGTGCAAGTTTGCCTTTGTGCATAATTCCCAATGCATCGTCAGAATTTCTGACAATAATCTATCAAATCTCCTCATTTCGGCATACTGCTCCTGTACTCGATGATGTATTATTTCTGTACTTGGTGGCTAATGAGAACTTCTACCATACTGTTGTCAAATCATATCCTGACAAATGATGTTCTGACAATAGCTATGCTAGGTGACAAAAGA
>JBBPFP010000010.1:2140583-2153126 GCA_037974795.1 Kaempferia galanga
ATATTTATAATTATTCTAATTATTCTAACACTCCCCCTCAAGCTGGAGAATATAAGGGGGCGCTTGGTAGACGGGTTTAGGAGGCGGGAATGGGAATAAAATCTATTTTATTCCCATTCTTGATGCTTGATGAACAAAAATTAGAATCAAAATATGAATTTGATATCCTTAATTTTACAACTCAATCTCCCTAAGTTATCGCTAAACTCATCCCTCTTTTAATCAAATTTATTATCATTTTGATCCCAAATCAATTCTGCATTATGATCATACCAACTATAATTAAAGGTACAATTGAAGGTGAAAACGACAAGAGAGAGGCAAAGGCAATGTTTATCGAGGAGGAGGTAGATTGAAGAGATTCCTATGTTGTCTTGTAGGAAACGATTTCTCCACCCCAGTTAATGTTGCACCCTAGATTAAAAACAATATGAGTCAAAGGGGAGGATGCAAATGGTTAAAGAGTTACAAGTACGAGATCGATAAAGGGAAGACACAGGAAAGGATTCATAAATACATTCATTGTATCCACCAGCTCATGTTGCAGCCATATTCATCATAGTAAACTCCACACAACTAGTGAAAAAGTGATATCTGATTTCGTCCGAAAGCTGAGCCAGATGGAAGCAGTTGGATGATGAATTAGATTCACTCTGAGGGAGTAGGGATGATGTGTTATCTTCTACATTGATCAAGTCATCGGAAGGCCTTCAGTCCCTGCTACCTGCAACCAATGACCGGGTTGCCTCGGCCATAACACTTCGATGCTCGAGGCAAACCCTAAAAATATGTAAGAAGCAGGATAAATAGTAGAGTAATGAAATGCGTAAGGGAAAACGTACTCTGGCCCAGGGGTGCCCTCGGATAGATTAGTGAGCTAGTTGTGATGCTGATCGAGTCGTCGTGGAGCTGGAGCTAGGGAGTGACAACACGGAGTCGGGGGCTAGCGCAGAATCAGAATAAGACAGCGACACACAGGCTGAAATAGAAAATGGCTCGCAGACCGAATAATAACAGTGGCATGCAAACCGGAATCTAACAACGGCGCGAAGACTGGAACAACACAGGAAACGCACGACAATGCGAATAAGATACCAAATCGACGTTGAAAATGTACGACAGCATGTATCAGATGAACTCTCGTTGTTGGCTGCTAGCGGCGTGGTAGACAGCGTCCTGCTTTTGGGCGATGGAGACAGCATGCTCCTGGTGGTAGAGAGGCGAAGTATGGAATCGCTTGAGGAAGAAGAGGAAGAGAAGGAGAGAGCTTTGGCAAAAAACGGCACCGGCGGCATTGACGTCGGCGTCAGCAACAAAGACAACAAAGGGGAGGGGAAAACTTCCTGGTTGGTGATGATGAAATGGAGAAGATGCCCATTGTGCTTTGGCCGGTCACCACGACAACTTCAAAAGCTTTTCGGCGGGAAGGAAAAGAGATGAAGGTGAAGAGAAAGGGAGCTGCTGGTGTGTTCATGTATAAAAGATTCGCTCGCATTCAACATCCCATCAATCCATATCCATCCCTAGATCAACATAAAAATAAATAAATTATAGGTAACTATAAATTAGTATAAATAGTTAACACCAACTGCCGAGGTGTTATGCGTAAAAGAGAAAGGAGAAGAGGGAAAGAGATCGAGTGAGAAGAGAGAGAAGGCGTGAGAGGGCTAGAGGGAGAAGGTGGTGTCCCCTCCTTGGCGGCGAACCCATACTACGAAGAGGAAGAACTTATCATGAAACTTTTTTTCAAAGATTTTGTATAAGCTCCCTCAGGTCTCTTGGCGCCGTGTGTTTGAACACACGAGACTGCTTCGTGCATTCCTTATTAGGTTGCACTTAGCGGTCGCTGGACGGTATACCTTTGAAGGGTGTGTTGTAAGTTTAGTTATGGCGAAAGTCTTGATTATGATGGGTACAGTCACTCTTGAAAACCCTATCTCCTCCAAATGTTCAAAGACAAAAAAGCCCCCTCTTCTCCTTTACCGTATCAATATCAATGGTGATTACCGTCGCATGAAAGTAGGGGTGTAAATGAGCCAAGCTGTTCGTGAGCTATTCGAGTCTCGGTTCGAAAGAAAGTTCATTATAGTTCGTTTGATTAACTTAACGAGCCGAGCTCGAGCTCAAAAATATTATCGAGTCGAGCTCGAGCTTAACATTATTTAGTTCGTGAGCTCGCGAATATGTTCGTTGAGAGGCTCGCGAATATGTTCGTTGAAAGGCTCACGAACATGTTCTCATAAACATGTTCATTAAGATTTTAGTCCCACATCGAAAGCAACCGAGTCCTACTCAAAAATGTGGGCCATAAATAAGGAGGTTGGTGGAGGAAAATTAAAAGGGTCGGTTGACTATATATGCCACTCGAGTATTTTGACTGTTATGTATTGATTTTCACCGGCTCGATTTCGAGCTCGATTATGTGCCTAACGAGCTTGAACCCGAGCTTGAGTATATAACTATCGAGCTTGAGTTCGAGCCTATTTAATATTAATGAGCTAAGCTCATTTAACTTTTAAACGAGCTATTTTCGAACCGAGCTCAAGTTATTCGCGGACCCTTGAATTTCATTACAAGCCAAACTCGAGCTTAAGAATTAAAGTTCGAATCGAACTCGAGCTTAGAGAAAAGTTAAACAAGCCAAACTCGAGCCTCATACTGTTCGGCTCGATTCGGTTCGATTACACCCCTACATGGAAGCAGACACCAAATAATCCAACTGAATAGAATTCTTAAGATCAAAACATGAAAGAACAGATACACCAATCAAAATCCCAATTTTTTTCCAATGCAGGGAATTGAAAACCGAACTAGTAGAAGAACCCTAGAACTTTGCCACCAGCATTCTTTCTCCTTGCTTCTTCATGATCCATGATACCAGCAGATGTAGTCAGCACAATGTAACCAAACTGCGTATTTCAGTTCAAAAAAAAAAAAAAAAAATGGCAGTTTAGCATTATGCATCAATGGAACTGCAAGACTATGAAACGTATCCTAAAAATTAGATTACAGCTACATAGTTCTTTGACAGATTAATACAAAACTATCAGGAGTACAAAAAAAAAAAAAAAAAAACAGAGGTCAGACAAGTTTTTAAAACGTAAAGAAAGTAAACCTACTGGTAGGGCTGTGAACAAGTCAAGCCAAGTGTAATTTTGTATAGTTCAAGATGATTAGATAAGGTTATTAAAGTTGGCTTTTTTTTTTTTTTCTTTTTTTTGCAAGACCAGTCACCCATGCAGCGCCTAGACAACTGATCCATAGAAAGTTACTAAGCCTAACTCGTTACCAACCCACACAAGAGAAGCTAAGAGGGAGTAAAGAGAGCTTAATATTATTGAGAATATTCTTGAGGATGGTTTACAAGTGAAAGAGAAGAAGTAATATTTATAGGCACCTTTCTCCTAAATAAACGATTGAGATCAATTTGATCCAATGGTGTGTATTATGAGCCTAAAAGATTCTTAAGAATTATTTAGAATGATCTTCCTTTCAAGGAAAGACCTAGAAGAACGAATTTTCTAAAGAATTTATTATGGAGCCTAAAAAGTTTCTACAAATTTTCTAGATGTTTAAGATTCTAAAGAATGATCTTCCTTTCAAGGAAAGACCCAGAAGAAAGACCCCAAGAGTTAAGAGAGTGCAATAGGTGGATATGTGCCTTTCTTAAGTTTGATTAGAACCTCGTTAATTAGCATGGATTTATTCATGAATAGTGTTTAAACATTAATAAGATGAACACACATATTTCAGCTCTTGGACAATTAACTTAATGAGTTGTTCAAGCTTATTCAAGTTAGTTCATTTAATTGACCATGTGTACATTGGACAAACATATACAAGCTCTTACTAAGGTTGCTCACAAACATTTCGCTAGTTTACAGCTTTAGCTACTGGGTTTTAATATATCACTAAGGTGGACCAATGTACGACCATTGTTTGGGTGTAGTAGTTAGGCCAATCACTATTGATCTAGTATAAGCTTTGTGATAATAATTTATTTACCAAATGTTTTAATTTTTTAAACATTTGGCAATTAAAGAGACATAATCAACATAAATCAGTTGACAAGTACAACCAATTGAACCATCAAAACAGTAACCTTAGTCTTACTAGTTCATTCTATGTTCTGATTCTACGTTCATGTTCTGAGAAAATTAATATAGAAGAAAGAAAGCAAACTAAAATTTACCTGCCGTGATGGAAGCAACCTAGCGGTCCAAGACTCAATCTCTTTAACGCCCACATCAAAGCGAGGGCTAATAACACCGCATTTGTTCAACCTGCCATTCAATTCAACAACAATTTTACCAGCGCGGTGGTCATCTACGTACTCAAACTCACCAATGTAGCCTGTTGAAACAGAAAATTAAGAATTATGGGAATGAAATGCTAGTGGCATCAGAACTTAAGTATTTCAGAAAGCACGAACCATGCTTCTGCATGACAAGGAGAAACTTTATAATCACTTTCGAGGAAGGTCTTATCATGACCTGCCTCTTTCCACGCTTCTCAGCATTGTACATGCTCTTGAGAGCATCATTAAGGACACTAACTCTCACCATCCTTATCAAGTGTGCAAAAACCTGAACTGATCCCGTTAGCAGATGAGAGAATGAAATCATAATAACAATCCCATGAGTAAGGAAATACCAAAAAAGAGATTTTGATTAGACAGACATTAATCACTGGTTACTTAACAAATAGATTAATTGCTAAACATGAAGTCATTGAAAAATAAAGGATGTAAAAGATGAAAGCTTCCATATGTAATCTGAAACTCACCTCAATTTCGCCCAGATATGACACAAAATCTAAACACATTTCACATGCAAGGAAAAGATGAACATCTGATTGATAATTCATGGTTGGACCAAAGCCACGAGCTTCGAACCTAACTGTATAACCTGGATTATCATGGTTCAGCCTCCAGTAATGTGCCCCAGTTATATTTCTGATATTAAATTATTTCTACTGTCATCCTAGACCCAGATCACCCAGTCAGCAGGGCTTTGAACTGGTCGCATAGCAAGAAACTGTGTGAAAGAGGGTCAGCAAGGATACCAATATGCTATTAGCATCAATCCATTGAATGGGCTAACAGCATGGCAGAGACCATGCACTCCCTTCACCTGAAAGCCACAATAATACCTTCCAAAACTGGTAATAGCCAACTAAAGGATCAACCCTTGCTCATTACTCATACAGCTAAAAGGCGGGAGTAAAAACCACAGAACTTAGCGTTGAATCCAATTCTAGCAACGTTGAGATCATGCAATTGTGAGTGAAACATAAAATCAACGGTCAAGCTTCAAATTTTTTTGAATTTAACAATAAAAAAAACCCAGTGAGTTCCTAATTCAAGTGAAATGCACAGACAGAGCTCAGGCAACGACACAAGATTACTTGTATGTCAAAGGAATTATAGATCATTGCAACCATGTAAAAAAAATGTCTAAAGAACAAAACATAAGTAAAAAAATATTTCGAAAATCTAGAGTAAACAACATTTTTTACATCACATTTACGCAAACCCTATCAGTAGGAACAAAGACATTTTCGCAATGTCTTCCCTTATCCGCATACTAAACAAGTTATAGAAACGCACTCTACAGATACAAGAGCAAGCAAATCAAGTTCCTGAACAGAATAAAGAACTAAAAGAAATACAATATAGAGAACAAAGGCCAACAGAAGATTATCCGGCAAAAAGAAAAGATCAGAAAAGGAGATTTAAACACAGAAACAACCCTAAACTGAAATCAGTAGATTATGAAGAACAAACCTCGGGGAGGAAAGTGCGAGATCCACAGCGAGAGAACAACACCCCAAATCCTAATTCCTCGAAGAAGATACGCGGCTGGTGTTGGTTTGTTTATATACACGCGCGATCCCCAGCCGGACTCAAGCCTTGGACGGTTTGCCCTAAATCTCTATATGGACCGGCCGGTCCGGCCCAGAGTAGCTCCTCAATGTGAAACTAATGGACCGGATTACTCTTCAATATATGGGCCGGGTCAAATGCTAATTATTATTAATTCGTCAATATGCAAATAATGGGCCGGGTCAAATTGCAAATTTTATCTAATTTCTTATTGTCTATAAATTCTTTACTTATTTTGTTATGTTTCTTTTAATTAATCATAATTAGTATTCACGATTTGGCATTATCATTTAATATAAATGAGCATTTGAATCATGAGATACTCAGCTTCATTCATTTGAATTATGTTTTTCTTATGCTCCATTCGAAAGGATGAATTGGACGAGCTACGGAACAAATTTTCCACCCTCGGTAAAAATTGTTAGAAAATTAAAACATTAAATCTGTATACTTACAGTGATCTCCCGCAGATGTTCGATTGTCGACGACAGAATGTGGTCTTGAAGCTTGTCGTCAAGATGAACGATTACAATCGAACCGTTCGTCAAAGTTCATAAACCAAATCTCTAATCTTGTCTTGGATGCACTGCTCTTGTACTGAACCTTTTTGCTTGCACTTGGACGCACACTTCTCTCTTATCACTTTGCTCACAAAGAAAGAGCATTATATAAGAGGGGGGAGAGGGCAACGTGTGTCTTAACTGCACATGCCCTCTCCCACTTAGAAGTGGGTGTGTGAGCATACGTTCACACGTCCACTTCTAACAAGAACCACTGCCGGCGATGTACTCAGCCATCATTCACCAACACAGGCATCAATTTGTACTCCCATGGTCGGAGGTGCGGAGGAGGACGTGAAGGTTTTGGGTCTCCCGATGAGCCCCTTCGTCATCAGGGTTCTTATCGCCCTCCGCCTCAAGAGAGTCGAGTACGAGTTCGTGGAGGTGTGGATCGTGTAGCCGAAGAGCAAGATCCTGGTGAAGTCCAACCGGGTGAACAAGAAGATCCCCATGCTGTTCCACCGCGGGAAACCTATCTGCGAGGCCACTGTCATAGTCCAGTACATCAACGAGGTGTGGTCCGACGGCTGCGGATCCTCCTCCATCCTCCCAGCCGACCCCCCTCGGTTCTAGGTCGCCTATGTCGACGACAAGGTAATGAAAGTCTCCTGTTTTCGCAATCCATCAAATTAAAAACAAAACATTTGACTCTAATTTCTTCGATTTGTTCCAGTTGCCTGCTTTAAGGCCGGAGACGGAGGCGGCGAAGGCGACAAAGTTAGCTGGTAAATTTCGGTATGTGCTGGGGCTGATGAAAGAGGCCTTCGTGGAATGCTGCAAAGGGAAGGGCTTCATCGGCGGGGACACCGTCAGCTTTCTGGACTTCGCACGGGGTGAGCTGCCAGGAGTGGATCGTGGCACTGGAGAAGCCCAAAGATCTTGTGAGGTCATAAATGATGTGAAATTAGGGGCAAGAATTTTCCTTATAACAATAAATACCAGAGATCTGATACAAATGAAATAAATCAAGTTTCAAAACATTCATGAACTAAAAATAACAAATCCAAATCCAGTGAAAAATTCATATTTACACTGTTCTCAAATTCATTTAGGATCTTAGTTATAGATCCTGTTTTACTTGTGCTCCAGCAATAAACTTATAACGTATGAAATAACATCACTATTACTACAATGGGCAAATTTTATTGATGATCTCTAGTTACATACGGGTTTCTTTTAGTAAATGAATGGAATGATAGCTCGTCGATCTTTTGGATAGTCATCAAACTTTTCACGGTACCATCTCTGTGTTTCAGCTGCTGCGAATGCCAAGTTCGATACCTGTTCATAGAATTATGAATGGGGAAAGATCAAATGAGAGTTTCTCTGTGAACCGAGGGTTGTAACATTTATAGCTTCGACATACCACGAATAGGAAAAGAAGCCATATCGTTACGTCGGATCCTCCACTGGCGACCAAAATCCCCAAGTATATAATCTGCTCAATGTAAATTTAACATTAAACTTAATTGTGATTCGATTAAAACGTTATAGAAAGTCAGGAAAAGGAGTATTACAATTTCAGCTAGGTAGTGGGGACATGAAATATATGCAAACCAATCGCCGTGGGGGATCACATACTCATCAGCTCGGTGGTTTCGACGCAAAGAACCCTGTCAAGAATTGAATCTTCAGAAGCGGTTCACAAAATCCAAATAGAAGATTAAAGCATATCGAATGATGAGAAACAACTTGCATTTGACGGGGCAGGCAAATCAAAGAGAGAAAAAGAAAAGAATGTTACGCCTTCATCCATGGTAAAGTGGCTTGAAGCAAATTAACTAAAAAAAATATGAAATCAGATCTAGCCCAACTCGGATCTGAAGGATGAGTAATTTACTGATCATTGGGCTCGGTTCCAAGTCCAAGTTATTTATTTGTGCCCTTGATATTGAAGCGCCTTACCTTCTACTAAGATATGGCATGTACCATAACACTCATCAACATAGTCAACCCTAATAGTTCTACTTCATTCAACTAAGAATAATATCCGTTCGCTCGAAGAGAATAAAAATTAAATATTGAAGTTAGGATTACCAAATAGTTAAGAAACTGGAAGATTTATTTGGACAAGTCTAAATTTATCACAGTCAGAAGTTAACATTGCTAACCTGATTAACTAAATAAAAAATGTTAGTTAAATTAAACATAGAGGTAGAACGTACAAGAATTGTATGACAATAGCGTTGGTGTAGCCAACCCCAGAAAAAGATTACTGCACCTATCCATTGCTGCCATTCAAGATAGATAAAAGGCTTAAATACTAACACCCAGTCGATGTGTATATCCAGTATTTGTTCCTTGCCTTTCAATATGAACTCAAGTATCTGATCACATGCATAAGTTAAAGCCTCAGGCGCACATGAGATCCCAAGAGATATTGGTGCCATCGTATAAAAGCTAGCATGAAATGACATAAATAAATGCATCTTAAATTTATGAAAGAATCTAGTAGCAAATAGGAAAAGTGAACATCTTAAACTTTTGCAGAGATGTAATAATAATCAAATAAATAAACACTTTACTTCAAAACTCCAAGTACTTCTTTGAACAGCAGAACATTGAGAAGGCAATATCATTTGGACAATAATAAGCATCAAAGAAAGGAAAACTCAAGACTAGAAGTTTGTGCAGATATAAATAAGAACTATAACAGCAACATAAAAAAAAACAGATATGTAATGCCATGCACGAGAGCCAGAAGTTACATTCTATGCATGCATTCTCATTTTTTTAACCCCTCTAGTAATCCATCTCTAGCAGTTGAATGAATCTATTTAGAGGGAGACCTTGAACCTTAATAGTAACCAGCATAAATAACACAACACTTTATGTAATTGCTGAAAAGAATATTAAAAGTGAAGTTAGCTTCAGCATTACATTTAAGAAATTCCCCCTCTTGAAGCACCATAGGAAAGAACAAACAGGTACAAATAGAATTGCATATCAGGTATACATTTATTTTGGTATGAATATTTACAAGCCTTAACAGTGCACAATGACGTTGGCTCTCTCAGTGAGCCAAGGAAGAGATATATCCTCACAATAACTTAGAATATTAATAACAGCAACTCCAAATGGCATGCCTGACTATGGTAAGTAAATTAATACAGAACAGGACCAGCTATTATATATATTAAGTTCGGAAAATTGTGTTCAAAAGTTGGGTACGACAATCAGTTAATCAAAATTTTCTCATGAGATAATAATAATGTAAACAAATAGATTCAGACATTTATCCACTGAATGTCCTATATATCTTGTGCAAAACTGTATCTTCACTTCAATTTTATTTTTCAATTGACTATAACGGTAACTAAAGTAAATCAATGGACAGACAAAAGGAGAAAAGAAAGATTGAAATACTTACAACAAGCCAGCTAAATATCCAAAGAAGTGCATTCGTGCTAATGGACTATAGTTAAAGACATATACTGTCTCATAAGCACGACTCAAGACTTGAAAGTCCATCAACAAAAGCACAAACACTGTCCTCCACAACTGATGCTTAAGCTCAAAATTTAGCAATGGAGCTTTGTTAAAGGAGAAGATATGTGCACCTCCAGTCAAGTAACTAGCAGTTGTTTCATACCCAAATGATTCAGAAGCTATGGGTAGCATTTTCTCATAGGCATAGAACCAGATAGAGAATGCTAGGAATGTTGTCAAAGCCAGAGCCACCAAATAAAAATGCAAGAAATATTTCTGCGGAAGAATGAATCTCTGCAGTTCATTAGGCAAGAAATAGTTTAGATATGTAAAGAGATAACAAATAAAATATCAATAAAAAAGAGATAACAAATTGTTTTTGAGGTATTTGACAAATTTACAATTGGTAATTAACCTATTCACTTATTATGCAGGGAGAAGAAAGGTGTTCTTATTACAACGCTAAATCAAAGGGCATATTTTAGAAATTTCTGTAGCAAGTTTCTACAACGAAACATTTCAAACTAAAACTATCAATACGAAGAAGGTAATATCGTCAAAGGAAAGAAAAGAGACGAAAGAAAAAAAAAAAAACCATACAGAGGTAGAATTTTTCATGATTTTTCCTCTGGCAGCAAAACCAATGAGCATTCGATGGAGGAAGCCGAGGGGAGGCATCGGAAGCGAGGCGAGTAGGATGGGAAGAGTCGCTGCAATCCATGCGAGCCGCAGCACGACAGTGAAGCCCAACGGTAGCATAGCGGACGAGCGGTTGCTGCACTAGAGGATAGGGCAATAGAAAGCCCCTGTTCAGACTAGAACGAGACGGAGGGAGAGGGTTTTGGACGAGCGGTTGCTGCACTAGAGGATAGGGCAAGAGAAAGCCCCTGCTCAGACTAGAACGAGACGGGGGGACAGGGTTTTCTTCACCTCTGCTACCGCGGGTAAGAGAGCGGCGGGCCGCGGGGGATGACGGCGGCGACACGAAGGTGAGGCGGCGTACGATGTGTTTCTGCGGATAAAAGGCGAGAGAGATGAGAATGCGTTGTGATCAAGCGACGAAGAGAGAAAAGGAGGAAACGCTCCCGGAGAAGCGGCGGCGGCGACCGCTGTGGCGCACGACACAGATCGGGAAGAGGTGCGTGATCTGCAAGTTTATTTATTTATTTATCTAATATATTTATTTAAATTTAGTACTTAAAAATTATTAAAATGCATCATTAATTTTATTTATAAAATTTAATTTAACCAGAATATATGAAAAGTACTTATTGATTTTTTATAATATATAATATTTTTAGTTGCATTAAAATACTTTAATACGAAAACATATTAAACTCTTTCCTTTTCTCCAAATATTTAGAGAATGGAAAATATTTTTTTTTATAAAAAGTACAAATATTTTCCAAATCATATACCTAATTTTATTTATTAAAAAAAGTATATCCATTATTGAGTTGACCATATCACGTATCCCATCTCATTTTCTTTCCAATAATACCCCTCCCTAACTCTATTAATTTTATAAGATGCATCGAGGATTATCTTTTCTCACCATTTTATTTCAACTATATTCACTCTCTTTTCATGATTCTCACGCTACAACATTAAATTTTTATTTTTATCTTTCAACGTTTGATCTCTTTTTTAAAGTTCCTTATTATTGTTAGAGGTAAAGCCCGATGAGTAGGTTAGAGGTAAAGCCCGATGAGTAGGAGAAGTTGGTTGTGAGAGCAGGAAAATAAGTACTTTCAAAAGATGAGATTGACTTCGTCGATTCTTTGTCGAAGAGTGACTATGATCATAGGAGTGTTAGTGAGTCCTTAGTGGTGTAGTAAATTTTTTATTTCAGATTAAAAATATGAACTTTGTGTGATTTAGGGTGGTTATATTTTTTTTACCAGTAATTGTTTGATGAAATGTTAAGACAGATGATGATGGAGGAAACTCATTGAGACATAGATGAAGAAGGATAGATGGAAGATTAGATTATTTTATAAGAATAAGACCATATATACATCTGATCGCTTACTTAATAGTATGCATAATAAACTTACACTATAGACCCATGTCACTAGTTCTTTATAAGTAATAAAGTATCGTTAATTTAACCCGTAAAGTAATAAATTTCACTTATCTTCCTAATTATGATATTCATATAAAGAAAATAATCAATTTTCTAAATGTGAATTAACATTCTATTTTCTATTTTTTGGTTTTCTTTGTATTGAGTATGAATTTTTCTAGTAAGTTATGTCTAGCTTCATTATTCTTTTATCGTCTTTCTATATTTCTAAGTTTGATCTTTGGCTACTGAATTTGCAAGGTCATATCAAGGAGGATCACTTGAGGTATCTTTGTTGGTATTAGCCATAAGAGTCAGTTATGACTTGATTAGGCTTGTTAAGTCTATACAATAAACTATTGGACTAATACGTTTAGTCTAATTTAGATTTGTCCATTTTAAGTTAACTCAAGTTAGACCCATTAAGTTAGACTCAAGTTAGACCCATTAAATTAGACTCATTATATTAATTTGGATTGATGTGAGTTTGACTCATTAAGTCACATGATGAAATTCGGATAGGTTCAATGAGTTAGACCCATTGATCTACATCATGAGTCACACTGATCATGATAAGCCAAACTCATTATGAATTTAAATTTATC
>JBBPFP010000010.1:2356358-2367616 GCA_037974795.1 Kaempferia galanga
ATTTATTTAAGTATAGATTATGATATAGTAGGAGATAGAGCTCAGTGGCGTAAAAAGATTCATATAGCCGACCCCACTTAATGGGATGAAGCTTGGTTGTTGTATATTTTATTAGTAGACCCCATCTAGCAAGATAGTGTTTAGTTTATGTTGTATAGTAGTATATTTTATAAGGTTAGAAATTATATTTATTTAATATTTTTATTTTTCTAATAATATATATCTTTCATCCTTAAAGCGACTTTTTTTTTTATCCCTATTTACCTCTCGTGGATGGATGAATTAATTATAGACGAATGGAGGAAAATGGATTATATATATATTTCATGTATGTATAGAGGAAAAAAATTAAGAGGGGGAGGGAAAAGAAATTAATAGACAAAAAAGAAATATTTGTGAGAAAAATAACCCTAAAACCCGACACAAGTCGTGGTGTCTTTGTGACTTGCCACAAGGCCTTTGCAATCTCGGGTTCCAAGCTAAATGTCATGCTGGTCGGCGGGTGGAAATTTAAATTTTACATGTGCTGACCGACATGACTCGAGATCTTAAACCTTGGTGTCCTCAACCTGCTTAGGAGACTCCTTCGTCAAAAAATTAGGCTAGGCCAGTTTAAGCATAGTTAGATAGAAGAGCATCTTTTACTGCCCCCTCTTGAAATTCAACCCAGTGAATTCTCTCGCTTCTCCCCATAATTGACTATAATAGTCACAGCCAAAGCAGAGGGGCTTGTGAGTCTTGAGCAACTTGCTTGTTGACACTTTCACTTGTTATTTCAACAAAACGAACTGTTTTAAGATTGTTAGTGCAAGAGTATATGGAAATTTACTTAATTTTTAAAAAATGATACTTATATGGTTGCTAAGATGGTTGAAATCAGGGATGCCAAGTTGTTGAGTAGGGAAGGTTGAGCTGCTGAGTAGGGAAGGCTGAGTTGAGAAGGTCGAGTTACCGAGTAGGGAAGGCCTAGCTGCCCAACTCAGAACCTAGCAGGAAAGGCTAAGTTGCCACTTGGGAAGCCAAACTGCCATGCAACTTGGGAGGCTGAGTTGGGACTTTGCTGATCACAGTCAAGGTCACAATTTCTTTAAAATAGATTCATTCCCTCTTCGGCAGTGCTTAGAGGTTTGAATAGACGTCTATTGTTTCTTAGGATACACTGGGGAACTGAACGTGTACTCGAATGTTATCACTAGGGACAAGGTGGAGGATGAACAGTGTGTAAGAGTTGCTTGTGGATGATTGGATTGGATTTTTGTGTCCAAGCAAGCCTCTATTTATAGGCTTAAAATTCTAGCAGCCATTAATTCTGCAACATAATGATCATTACTTGGTCATTATTTGCCTCTGTTGATTCAAAACTCCAACATCTGCTGATTAATGGTTGGCCTGCAACGACCATCCATTAGTGCACCCATTTCAGGTTTGAGGTGACATGAAAATCCGTAGTGGCAAAATGTTTGGATGAGCTACTTGGCCAATTATTTTACCTCAACTGGTCCAATATTCGACACACGCTCATACACGAACTAATTGGACCCTCGATTTGGGTTGGGTTGAATTTTTGCCTTAACTAGGTTAATATTCGACGTGCACAAGTCGTGCTCATACACGACTTGACCAATTATTTTATCTCAACATTTGGTGATTAATGGGCAACGACCATCCATTAGTGCACCCATTTCAGGTTTGAGGTGACATGAATATCCTCAAGTGGCAAAATGTTTGGATGGGCTACTGGTCCAATATTCGACACACACATACACGAACTAATTGGAACCTCGATCTAGGTTGGGTTGCTTGGTAAATTGGTAAAATTTTGCGTTAACTAGTTTAACATTTGACGTGCACAAATCGCGCTCATACACGAACCAACCAGGTATAGTGTAATCTCAATTTGAAACCCCCTGTATATTTCTCACAACATCTTTGTCTGTGATTCAACATAAACTAGTTTTGTTGCCATGAAACTCTTAATGTGGGATTATTCTCCTAGTCATTTTGGTTCACTTTTCCAACAAACTTTCGTTGTGGAATGTTCCATTGTAGATAGAGTTTGGAATCCTTGATGATTGTGACTTTGATATCATCTTTTGTGGGTTAGAATTTTCTCTCGTTGTAATCTTTTTTGTGCCACCAATGTTTGTTTCCCTATCATGATGGTATTTCAGGTTGTCCGAGTGATTTATGATACCATGGCCCCTGCTCAATTTTTGTCTGATGCCAAAGAAGAAGGTAAACCTAATGTGCCAGTGAAATCAGAGAACAAGGATTTTGCAGACACAAAAGAGGCGGTAGGTTTTTGTTCATATAATGGTGAAGATCACATACGCTGTGTTGGTTCCTTGAAACACATGGCCAAGGATGTAGATGTCCTGGATGAAAAAAAACTGAACCACATTGTGAAATCTGAGAACTTGGTGTTGGTGGATGACAAAGATGCATCAGGATTGTTGTGTACAAACAATTGTGAAGACATTGTTTATTGTGTTGGATCCTCTAGTTCCTTGAGTAAGGTGGATAATGACATGGACGCGGAAATTGACATTGTCAATTGCACAAAAGGCATTGATGGCAAGATGGTGAATTTTGATGACCCAGATGCAACTGAGTGTTCAAGCTCGTTTGGGAACACTTTCTCAGGCTCAGAGGGAGAGTTGAAGCAGGAGAATGGGGATATGGAAGTTGATTCACCCTTTGTTCCTTCAAATGGGGATCCCATTGGATTGGATGTGCTTAGCAGGGATTTTAGGTAAGCTTCTGTAGAAACAATCACCTTTTTTTCATTAGGTGTTGACTTGTTCTTTTTTAAGGTTTATTTTATCTCTAACTATGCCATTGTATCTATTTTTGCTTTTCATTTTTGGGACTAATATCCTTTAATTGTATCAAGGTATTGACTAGAAGTTATGAAGACCTAAAATAAAGGAGAGTATTCTAGATCTTTGTCATTTATTTGCCTTGAGGGTGTCATTTATGTTCTTTGAGGGTGCTGAGAAGCTTTTGATGTGAACGACAGTGGAACATTTGGGAGGAGAAAGTTGCTGTGGAGACATGTTGGATTAGTAGTATGAATACATGATATACTAAATTAGGATAGCCATATTCATGCCTAAAAGAAACCTTAATGCTTTGTTTACTCGTGCGGATTGAAAAAGGAAGAAAAAAAATCCAAGGTGGAAAGAATAAGGAACAGAAAATGAAGAGGATAAGATGAAGGAAAGGAGAGGGAAAGGAAAACACCAAAACAGCAAACTCAGTTACAAGGTCGTGAGTGAGGCTACTTGTGAGGTCACTTGTGGTTGCGAGTGAGGTCGTGACCATGAGTTTGCTTGCGGCTGTAAGCGATGGTGCCATGTGAGCTATTCAAGCAGGTTGACGATGAAGGGAGGAGGGAAAGCTCATTCAGTCCGACTTTGAGTGCACGAACAAAAGGCCTAAAAATTGATTGTCCGTTTGCCCATTGTTTCACAATAGGTAAATGCAATCCGTCATTTCTCTCATCTGCACCTTAGGGTAACGGATTATGATTGGCAACTCTAATATATTATGCAACTCTAGGTTCAAGTTTGTTTTTAATGGGTTCTATCTTACTCTAGTTTGGGTATGAGTGTTCAATTACGAATCTAGGTGTTGAACATACCATATCCTCAAGTTGGACACGGTAAATGTCACCTAAATTTTTGACACATGTTGTTACGAGAGGTCATATTGTGTCAAAGCAGATAGGGAGAGAGTAAGGCATAACCTAGGAATCAACATAACATAGATTGCAAGTATTGTAACAACATATTAAAATTCTAAAATTTTCAAAAACTAAGTAACTTATCGCTCTAAACATCTAAAAATTTTAAGAATATGGACATACTAGAATATATTCAATTTAGTCGATTAACTTTTGAGTATGTAGCAAATTAATTAAAATATATTAAATAGAAGAGAATCTCTCTTATCCAAGGTTTAAAATATGGTTTCTTGCTGGAGTTTTGATCCCCATTCACAATATTGTGTCAACACACCATATGTTTCTATGCATTCTGAGATGACTGTTAATCCTAAATATTCTTGCACTTGGATTGTTTACTTTCAAAACTATGGCTATAATAATTAGAAAGTCAATTGAATTGAAATTTTAAATAAACAAGTAACAATTATACCTTATTAGAAGAAGCAACAGAAGTATTGAGCATCTGGTGTTGAAGCAGCTATCATTAATAACTAATCAGTTACTCAATTGTAAATATAACCTATCAAAATTATAAATTTTGAATGATTATATACAAATTATTAATTAATTAATATAATACATTAATTTCTATAACTGTACATCTTAATTAATATAAATATTATTAATATCCTACATTAAATATGCTTTATAATCAGTATAATTTACAAATATGTTTTTCTGAATTATTAAATGCCACCCACATACACATATAACTAGTGATTAATCAATTAGTTTCTATAATTTTAATGTGCATTTGAAATTAAAAATCATATAATTAATCAATTAGTTAACATGACAATTAATTGATCACAGCATATCACACTGTCACTAGATCCACGTGACTGCACTTTACCCTTTTACCTGACTAAATCACTTATTGCCTCCTCTTCTCGATGTCTTTAAGTAGTGTCCTTGATATCTTCATCACTGCCACTTTCTCCAGTACGTCACTACCTTCTTCCCTTCTTTTTTATTATTATATATTTTTTTCTTCCCCACACCCATGGGCAACAATTAAGATCAAGAGTGAACTAATGGGATGAGCAATCTTTGTGAGTATGGCGTTGGCAACCAAAATCACAGGATGTGATTCACCTAGATTACCTGCGCCAACCAGTGTTAGGTATTATTCCCCACATTGAATGGCAAATTTTGGTTCACCTAGTATGGCATGAAATTCCAATCCGTTCTCTTATTACTACCCTGAGAACTATACCAAACAAGTTTGAAATTCAAGAGATGAGAAATTAGTTTTAAATAACTAGACCTGAGGTCAATCTAAGTGAACTAACTTACTTATGCTGTATAAAAAAAATACAATCCTTCAGTTCTAATTTCCACAAAGCTGTTCACACAGATATAACTTGAATAAATTGGTCATGACTAAGTGGTTAAAGATACTCTTGATATCTTAAGATAAATCGGTATGTTAAACATGACCAATATTAGTCTAGCAAATTGGACAAACAACTTCTTGGAAGAACAAAATGCTCATTGGAGAAAATCCATCAGTCTTCTCATGTGGAAAGGCAAAGAGTACCTTATTTCTAGATCTATTAACATCAGATAGTATTTTTTGAAATTATAAGCATGCTCAAACATATATGAATACAGTTAATGCATAAGTGTTCATTGTGTAAAAAGGAATCTATAGCAAAAGGCAAGTATAATGCACCAGGATTCTTCAGTTATAATTTCCACAAAGCTGGCGACAGAAGTATAATTCATTAGTCATGAAAGGGTGTTCAGTGTTTAAAGATATCATATGATTTCAAAAATGAATTTGTTTTTTGAACATTTTGGACCTTTCAACTTCCCAGGAAGAAGAAAGTGAGTGCCCAATGGAGAAAATTAATCAATCCTTTAATGTGGAGATGTCAATGGTTAGAGTTGCGCATGAAACTATTGTTCTCACAAACCTCGATGTATGATAAGGAGCTTGCTGCATACAAGCATGAAAAGGAACTTCAGTTGAAGATTATTGAGTTGGATAGTTCTGGCTCTAGATCAGTCCCCTTCACATCTCGAAACAATCGGAAAAGAGTGATGCAAAGGAGAAAAAGGAAAAGAACAGACGATAAAGTTGACATATCATCATATATGTCAAATCATGTAGTATTTTCTTACTATGGTAGCTATCCTTTCCATCTACCTATTTTCTGCCATTTTATTGCAACACATTGTAACTTATGCTTTGCAATGTGCAGAGAACAAGAGAACAGATACAGATGGCCACTTAGTTGATGATGATTGTGGTGAAGGTAATTTTTTATGCTTATGTTCAGGATTTTCTTATTATGGTTAAAAATAAATGGTGATGTAGTTTTTCTATTGTTGTAATGCATAATGTCAGTGAGATATGGTGAAAATGTGTTAACCTCCACAAGATGAAGTAGTGGTAAGAATAAACAAGGAAAAGTCACTCCATTGCATAATCAGTCTATTTGAACATGTATTATAGTTATCCATGTGATCATTGGACAGTTGCTGAGTGGATGAATCTCGTTATCTGACTACCCAGTTGAGCTTTATATAAAGGGAAAAGAAAATTTAGCATGAAACATCACCTGAAGACCACTAGTTCATTTACCACTTTCTATTTCAAGGAAATACATAACTACAATCAATAATGTTGTTCCATTAACATATGCTTTTTATCTGCATCAGATTTTCCAGATAGATTGAGTCGATTTTACTTTCAAAAGGTTATAGAATAGGATTGTTATACCACTTCTCATAATGGGTTTTAAATTTACTTTTTTCTGCATACCTTGTTTTTTCAATGGCAAAAATGTAATTTATGTATGTCTTTTTGTTTTTTCAATATCCACTATTTTGAATTTTTTCACATAAACCGCTTATATGGCTGTCAAGCTATGCATGAAATACCAAACATTCTCTCTTCACATGGCCACATACAAGTTGAACATTTGCTATAGTTTTAACGTTGGCGGCAACTTAACGCAACCCTCCTCCTTTCTTTGGGCTTGGGCCCGGCCATGATTGATTCATCTTGGGGTGAGTTACATGGCCACATACAAGTTATTCAAGCCAAATTAATCCTGGTTTGTTAAATTGGAAATCATGTCTGAGTTAATGATTTGATTAAATAATTTTGCCATATATGCAAACAAGATGCATATGCTATGTATTGGTTATTGTATCATGTAAATGTTACTTCAATGTATTGGTTGATTGGTTGACATGTTTGTTAAATGATGTGTTTTGTGATCTATCTATTGTTTGAATTACATTATTGACATTCATGTTAAATGCTATTGCTTTTCTGCTATATGTTTTGTGACATCCAAAATAATCCACACTGAAGTATTAATTTTTTAGGATGATTAATTTGAATGTGACAACTGAAAATTTTATTTATATTTTTTCACCAAGTTTATTGACTTGATATTTTTCTGTGCTTGGTAAATGCAGAACTAGTATGCAGCCTTAGTTATTAAGTTAAGCAATATAGAGTTTTTATGATTCATCAATGAATTTGTCTCTGGCAACAAGCCAACAATTTGGTAGGCAGCCGCACTCTTTGTGCTATCTTGACTGCTACCTTGAGATTAAATCATGAGATGGCTTTATAGTTAACCTGAAAAAAAGGAATATGGGTGTTTGCTTTCTTTTTTCTGCTCCTAATCTAGTTCCTTAAATAGTCTCTTTTTTTTTTTTTTTTGCTTCACATGTTTATACAATTCCATGAGTAGAATGATAACTAACTTTAGAAATTGTTTGAGATGAATGTTGTGGAAAAAGAAGTGCTTTTGTGTCATTTCTTCCTAGGAGAACTTGTGATGCCCCAAACAATTCATTTAGTGAAAACATATTTTACCTGTAAGATAACTATTTCTAGAGATTTACTTTTAAGGACATCTTTTATTTGGAGACAATAACATATATCAGAAATTCAAAATTTCCTTGCACAAATTTTTGCTTGACTCTAGGAATATAGTTTTTTTAATATACAACCCCAGGATTGTTTATATTATTCATTGTGACGTCATTTTAATCATGTTTCATCATGAATTATTGCATCAGATGGCAACATCATAGGCAATGATGATAATGAGTGGTTGCTTGGCTTGAAAGGCGGTGATGGTTCCCTTGAACAAATTCTTTTGAACATTGAATCTGTTCAATCTCGAATTGTGAAGTTGAAGACTCAGATCAATAATGTGATGGGTAGAGATGTAAGAGATCGATCTGCTGCCAATTTATTTCTAGGAGATCCACCAGTGAGTTTTCTGCAAAATGTTACTGGTAGAGGTACATTGTCAACTGCGTTGCCAGGTACACCGCCACACCATGAATCTGAATGTGAGATGGAAGTGGTTATGCCCGTGAGTGAAGGTTCAAGCTATGGTGATGCTGCAGATATTGGTATAATTGAAAGCACAATCGGCTTGTTGTCCGCTGGTGATGTAACCCTTGATCAGAATCAAATGAGAGACTTGTGCAAAGACGTAAGAATTCTCCTCACTGCTCTTTGTATTTTTTTACTGTCTGTTTTTAAACCTGTGCCAGCTCAGCATGTTCAACTGGTTAAACTGGAACCAGCTAGATGTCAAACTGGTCCAAATTTATTTATTGCAGCCACTCAGTTTAATCGGACCACTTCAACAGGGAAACTAGGAACCCACAGGGCTTCCAGTTTCCTACCCAATCTAGTTTTAGAAAACTGTTAGTCATAGCTACTGCTCTGAAAAACATTTATTTATTGACCTCGGGAGAGCTTTAGGGCTTGGACCATGTTTATGTAATCAGAGTATTACGAATAGACTAGGTATTAAAATGCCAATTATTCTTCTCCTATTAATTGAATATATAATTATCAAGAATATCTTTTGATTGGTTTCTGTCTTGTGTCGAGTTGCAGAATGAAGAAGACGTCTTGATTGATAACCAAGTAGCTGAAGAAGAATATAAAAACTTTGAGAAGGTGAGTCATGAAACAGGTAAACTTGAGGGCATGGAAAAGTCAAACATCGAGATCCATTCCGGTGACGAAAGTACAGCCCCTATGGCGTCAGTGCCAGAAGCTAGTCCACCAGGAACAAATGTTGAAATGCCACTGCAAACAGTTCAACAGAAGCCCAGCTACACTGGTAAAAGGAGAGGACGGAAGCCCAAGAAAAAAAAGAGGCAAGCCAGTTTGGTTTCTTCTCCGCCTCAACCAAAGAGTAAGAAGCTTCGTGTCTCTAGTTCTTCAACGAGCAGCAGGGCTCATCCTTGTGGTCCTTCCAAAACTGAGAAGCTTCAGGCTTCGAGCCCTAAACTCTGGAGGAGTGAGAGGCTTAAGATGCGAAGACTGGCCGTCAAGAAGACATGAATTTGTTGAAACTTCACTTCCTTTGAGGCTAGATGCCAAGACTGGCTTGGCAAAAATAACACAAGTGCGTAGTGTTCGTCTGTACATAAACCCATTAACTTGACTTTCATCCTCTCCTAGAACAAAAGTTGTATGATACAACTATAGTTATTCCTGGATTATTTTCCCCCAACAACTCCGTGTCAGATATTATACAGTCGTTTGCGCTTGTAACAAAGCGTTGTATGATGAAATTGCACACTTGATCACACTGTTGGCTTGGAGGTTCACTGTACTCATCAAAAGGTGATATGATATTAGACCTTGGTGATCAAGTAGAGTTCAACATAACCTTGAGAGTCGAAACTCTATTTATAAAAGATATTATTGGAAGAGATTTAAACATTCTTGGATACTGCAATAAAGAAATGCATAGCCATTGGATGAAAGTGTGTATCTTTCATGTTCTTATCCTCTTACAGTCCGTTGGTTGACCCATGCAATCTCCTATCTTTACAAACCTCCAAGCCACAAGGCAAGTAGCCTTGGCTGAGCCAAGTTATTATCAATCTCACTTGATCTCGTTGGGGTATGAGTTTAACAAATTTCATGTCTCCCTTGTCAAATTCTTGCACTACTCAAACATACATATCAAATTAAGATGTAAAATTAACTTAAATCTTTTATATATACATCAAAAGACAAGGTCAAATTTGACCATTTAACGATTGTACTAACAAATATTACAAGCTTTCGAAGCATCCACTTGAGTGAATGGTATAAATTGTAAGAGATATTTTATTACTATTATTTTTTTAGTATTTTAATGTGTTACCTATTGAATTGGTTGAGATTGATGAATTTCCTCCGATTAATAAAAATAAATAAATTTCTTATTAATCTGACGTGAAATTAAAACAAAGATAAAAATACTAATAGTCAACACATGGATATACATATAATTCAAAATCATTATTCCTACTCATATGATCCTTTAGCAGAACAGTCCTGAAAGCTCTTTTGGACTTCTTCTGGAGGTAATAAAACCTCTTATAAGCTTTCATAAGGAGTATAATTTAAAATTTACAATTGGGAGGAGAAGAGTTTTCAATGAGTTCAGAGAATTAAAAAAAATAGTAGTGAACATTAGCTCCAAACGTCTTTAATTCTCCCCTTTATATAAGTCTCCTTCAGATTAACTTTACCATTTTATTATGTTGTCATTGATAACAGTCAACCAATGCACTATAATCATTAAGTCATCTGATCGTTAATGTGTAGGATTTTATTCTCATCAGCGAGCTTCTCCAACATTTTTGTTGTTGTGGAAATTAATCAGTCAACTACCCAGTTAACTCATCATAGATAAAAATATTTTGCTCGTTGGCTAATGAGCCTAAATTGACTACGTACTCAACTCAACCATCATTAGTTGACTACATCATCTCAGCAATCAATTAGATCCATACTCAGCCTCGAACGTACCATTCTATTCGATGATTCATGCATTCGACTATAGATATACTTTAGTCAATTAGATAGTCGATTGTAGCCATTCTAATTGTCGAGTTCACCTAAGTTGAGAGCTACTTCTCTTAGATCTCCTTCGCCATGAGGTCGTCTCCTATTAGGCTTCTCATCTCTCAAAGCACTCAATACCTCAACTCTCTTTATGTGTTATCCTTCATTCTATGTCTACATAGTTCGCACCCACTGACATAGTTATAGTCTTATGTTCCTTGTGGCGCAATCGACCTCTAAGGTTTTGATAATTTAATTTGAATAATATATTTAACAAAATTTAATCAAGGGTGATCAATTAACTTATCAAAGTTAATCAAGTTGAGTGTAGAGTGAGTGAAAAGTCCAAGTAGAACTAGATAATTGACAATTGGTGAAGAGTCATAGTAGGCCTGGAACTAGGCAGTGAAGTCCTAGTGGGACTAGGTGATGTTGAAATTTTGTAAGTGTACGGTTGTTGCCAAGTCACAAAATATCGATCCCATAGTAACTATAAATCTAGTACTAGTGGGAATCATGAAGCAAGCTGTCCAGAACAATCGAAATCGCAAGAATCATAAGAGAAAGAAAACGAATTAAGAAAGTAAGAGGACACTACAAAAAAAAAAACTCAATATTAGCGACGGATATTGCGATGACCTTTTTAAAACGATCACTATTAGCGATCAATCTTTTATAATCCGTCACTATTAG
>JBBPFP010000010.1:2376209-2389716 GCA_037974795.1 Kaempferia galanga
CGAAACGTCCACGAGGATCCTCAAGTTCCACACAGGAACTTGAGAATTATTTTACGACTTCTTTTGATTTTAATGAAACAGATAGCGAAGATTTCGATATATTAAAGTGATGGTCACAGAAGGCTCAAACTTTTCCCATTCTCTCTGTAATTGCCAAAAAAAATTTTAGCTTGTCCAGTGTCAACTATTGCTGTGGAGCAGACGTTCAGCGCCAATAGCAACATATTAGATGAACAACGATCAACTATATCTCCCGACTTATTGGAAGCCCAAACATTACTTGACGATTGGACCAGAGCCAAGAAAAGAATCTAAGGAATGCAACTTTAAGAAGACGAAGATGAAGAATTTAATATTGAAGGAACAAATACAACGGGGACAGGAGGAAATGGAAGTGAGTGATGTAAAAGGGTGAAAATGTAAAAAAAAAACTACGTGCACTTTGATTCCCCTATACCCTAAGGGAATACGTAGGCAACTTAAATAAGTGCAATTCCCTTTTTTAATAAATTTTGAATTGTGAATTTGAATTTTTTAATATATCGAACCGTCACAAACCGTAATGAACCTTGAACCGGCGGTTCCGAACCGTCGAACCGTCGGTTCCGAACCGTAGTCGGGTTTAGTCTAATGGCAAGTCACCCTCAATACTTTATTATTTAATTTATTAAATTCTTCAATTAAATCTTTCTTTTCTCGTCTAACTGATTTTTTAACTATACGAGTGTTATTAGGGAACGCGTTTAACATATGAGTTAAGTGATCTTTGACAAAAATTATCGAATGTACATTTAGACCCAAAACTAAAAGAACGATGTTCTACAAAAACAAATCTAGCTAATGATTCTATTAATTTATTATTAGAATATTTAAATAAACTTAAATCAGTACCTCCACTAATCGATGACAATCTGTGCAGTGTGTTTAGGGAACGTTCAACAGTGTTTGTTTCGACGTGTTTCTTTAATGGCCCATAACCATCACCTAATTGAATTGGTAGGAGGTTTTGCAATACTTATATTTTGCACGCAATTCTCCGGACAGGAAAGTGATTTTCTCACAATGTTTAATAAGAGTAGACAATTTTAAAGCTGGAGTATCCCGAATTGTAGAAGTTTAGCTAATTCCTTATGTCTTGAGTGTCAAAAGTTGCTTTGGTTTATTGTAAATTGAATGTCATTGAGATTCACATTCAGCATGACTAACCTCCTTCTATTAGAATTGGAGAATTAGAGAATTAGAATTGAAAGCAATTGAGATTTCAAAATTTTGAGAAAAGAGTAGAAAAGATGATTGAAAACAATAAAATGAGTAGTTTATTTATAGAATTTAGAGAATAACAATCACTAAATCGTAGTCATTAATAAAAAATAATTAAATAATCTCAATTATTCAAAAAAATTAAAAAACAAACTTTAAACGGTCAGAACTGCGATTAACCAATTGCTGGATAGTCAAATTAAAAAAAAAAAATAAAAATAAAAATTTGAACCAACGGCTCAAACTACTTGTTCATGGTTAGTTTGGGGTCTAGAAAGGTCAATTACAATTCCAACCTGTTTAACCAAGTCCACAGGTAACTGACCCGTGGTTGGCCTAGTTTTAAGGATTGGCCCAATCTACATTAAAATGTCCTAAATCATTAAAAAAAAACTTTCCCTATAACAATCTCTAGATAATGTTCTTAAGGCTCCTACCCAACAATAATGACATGGGATCTCTCAAAAATTGATTGATTCCAATAATTGCAAATAATGCCAGCTTGTGTAACTTAACGCTGACAATCTAGGCAAAAGATTAACAAGTAGCCACAATAGAATAACAAGAACTAAAATCAATTATTCTCATTTGTAATAAGATAACGAATTTAGCTCGTGGTGGGTAAAATTATAATATGCTTCAGAAAATATATTCTGGGCTCATCTCATAGAATTGCTAAACTTACTTATCCTTGGAATCATAAATCATGAGAACATAAATCCTATATTGCAACTTTCTCCAAATGGGCATGCAGATGTAAAATAAAATGCTACTATCTAGATGAATAAGGTAAGAAGTGCAAAGCGTACCTCTCAAGGAGCCCAAACGTGGGTTTCCTTCCTTGACCATACTGCTGGAACAGGTATTTCACTATATCGCCTATACATAGACAACGTTAACAAAAGGTTGTCAGCCAAGCTGAATTTAGAAGACAGATTACACTTTACACTCACATCTAGAAGGATTAATGTTTGAATGCTTCTAAAGGTACAAACACATACATATGTTTATTTAAAAAAGAAACAGAAACTGAGATTGACAATGCTATCCTTCCAGTTAGACTTGCTCAACCAATGGTAAATTGTTTTCGGTATATCTAATATCCAACCCCCTCAGAGAACTTGACCAGCTTTGAAACCCAAAATCAGAGCCTTCCTCATTTCTAGGGCCTTCTTCCATTCGATTATAGGTGTCACCAAGGTTGGTTAAGGCATTACCCTTATCTTGGAGATTGAAGAATTCAATGCCATATGGCCTTACAATGAATTCAACATAGTTGTGAAACTTTCTACTGGAAGTTTTAACCCTTTGAACCTATTGTACCAAACATGACAAGGGTTTGAAACTATCAGGCAGACTCTGAGGGCCATAATAAACGGACTTAGGACCCAGTTTCAGTCACAACATCTTCCTCACTGCTTACAGGTCTATGTTTCTCAGTTCCAATCCCTATTTGAGGTATTGTGGGTGTAATTGAAGGATCATAACTAGTTTTAATAGGCACTCATTTCAATGATAAAGGGGTACTCCAAGCATAGTTTCAAATGTCGGTCACTATCGGTGAACATGGAGGAAACATATCGTATCAAAAAGGAATGAATAATGCAGAAAAATAAATGTCTTGGAGAATAATGCAAGCTACATCTTTTAAATTTGACAAACATTTGGCAGTTTAGGAATTGTCACATTTTTTTCTTTGAGTAATAATGAGGATAATTTTGCAATTTAGGATCTATAATATCTTGGAGAATAATACTAGCATGGTTTCCTAATTCAGATTATTTATTTTATTGTCTGTTTTAGAGTTGGATTTATAAAAGAGGTTTAGAATCCTGCAATTTAGGATCTTTCAGATAATAATAAAGTTCATTTGTTTGTGTGAGAGTTCATCTGTGTTAGGTTTGCTCATCATTTGTCTATCTTGCTAGATCAAATGGTATCAAAGTTGAATCTTAGTTCAATTCAATATCTCCTTTCCTGATCACCATTCTATTCCTACAATTCCCTCTCCATCCTTGTCACTCACTTCCCCAACCCACTTGTCTGCCATCTTCATTATTCGTCTCTACCACAACTCCACTCCTGCTTCCATATGCATCTTCTTTTCATCGCTTGCAAGCTCTAAAAATCCTCATGTTCTTCACTGTGCCAAGGAACCTGCTGCAGCAGATTCCCTTGTATGTGTCAACACCATCTGCCTCGGAAATCTCCCCCAATGCCAGTTACATCCAGTGCTTACTCAACGTCATGCATCTCTGCCTAGCGCTGATTCTACCAAACACTACCTCCACCCAGACTGCCTCCGCCTGATCAGATTGCTGCAGGCATCTACTGCTTAAACCTTCCTCAGCACTGGGAAGTTATGTGGGACCTAGATTGAGTTATCATCTGATGTCCATCTACAAACTAATGGGCAAAGGCTGTCAACCACAGCCTAGGGAGCTTACTAAGATGTTTAGTAGATGACAATCAAATATTTGAGATTCAATTTTGCCACTTGTTAAATTTACTTAAATCATTTGATAAACCAATCTACTGGTCATAGCCTATTTGAATCATGTATGAGTCAAAAGCTCATCAACCTATTAACCTTATCTCCTTACCTACCACCTCCCATTCAATTGAGTCAACTTAGAGTTCTATTCTAGTGATTGGCACTGATGCCAAGAGGAAAATCACACAGAGTAATAAGGCATATAAAATTCAAGCTAATACACATCATAAATTTAAGGACTATAATGTAGGGGGACTATATGTTTGTCCACATAATATTATCCCAAAAACACCTTCGAAAAGTTTATGCTCACTCCTCTAGTTTATTCTAAATTGTGAGAAAATCTAAGTACAATGCCATATGTTGTTAACTTGCCTAGTAACTTCAGTTCAATTTTCAATGTTGAGAACTTATGTCATATTAGGGAACATTCGAATTTTTCTCTTTTTATTCCATACAGGTCGTATTCCAATAGTGCTAACTCCCTTGTCTCCCATCCATGACACAACCTTTTCATCAAATTAAGTGTGTTGGAGCTCCAAGAGGGTGATATCTCCAAACGGAAGCATCCACTAGTACCAAGTCCATTGGAAAGGGCATCCGTAGATTGAAGAGGCATCATCGAGAATGAGTTTCAAGCTACTTGAAATATTAGAGCAGCATCCAGTTGATCCATCTAGAGAGGTCTCTACTTCGCACCTATATACAACACTGTCACACTTGGTGTGGTTAGTTCCATCTCCCTATTTGATGCAATCAAGTTCTTCTTGGTGCATGAGAAGGTGCGACTAATGAAACAACTTAGAAAATAATCTAGGATTGGCACATCTCTAGATAAATTAGATTTTAGCATTTGGTAATTTAGAAAATTATTGCATTTTTCTTTTGGTAATTAATCAGCTGATATTTGTAGTCCCAATTATTTTAGCATATTTTTCTAATTTAGACTATTTATTTCCTCGTATGTTAAAAGAATTTGATTTATAAAAGAGGTTCAAAATCTTGTGACTTGGGATCTTTCAGTTAATAGTAATTTTTCAATTTGTTTTCTATGTGAGAGTTCCTTCTGCGTGAGGTCTATTAATTGTTCATTCTCTATGCTATATCAACAGGTAAGTATAACTATGTCACCAATGTCAACATAGTTTTAATGGCATTGATCAAGATGGAGCCTATTTCCATCAGTACTATCTGAAATTCACAAAGTTAAGAAGATTATGCACTTATGTCTAATCCTTCAATTCCGAGATTTAAAAAAAAAGAGAGGAAACGGGAAGATGAGAAGCATCAATTGGCAATATTAGCCAAAATTAGAAGATGATCTTCCGATGACTCATCTTTTGATCTCATCTATTGAACAGGGGAGATGAAATACCAAACAGTGAAGATAGAGGAAAAGGAGATCCACCAGTTAGAGCATAAACTGTAGGAAAGAGGAGGAAGTCAAAGTCAGAGAAACCGAGAGGTATCTATGTCTTGCACCTAAATTTGGTTCCAATTGTGTACTCCCAGTAGGACATGTAAATCTTGGGAGCATTATTTACAAATGAGAGACATTTATCTAGCTCAACAGGAAGTTAGATTCAAAATCAAATCTTATGTTTCCTTCATGTATTATTTTCCTTTCATGTATACTTCCTATTTGCAAAGATCATCTAATCTTTAAGAAGGATTCCTATTGGAGATTTTGTGCATTCTATGTTGTATATGTACAACACTTGTGATCCCAACAAAACCCAGATCCATATCAATGACAAAAATGGATTTGTCCAATATTCAATCACAATGAATTCAGAATTTCCTTATTTAATGACTCAAAGCAATTGGTGTCTGGTGACTTACTGCTTTCATACATTGAAACACCAGTGTTTAAATCAACAAGAAATGGGAACCTGCACAAAAACAGTTTTTACGTAAAACTGAGATATAATAAATTATTATGAGATACTTTTTACTAATGAAATGTATGGTCAAAGAAAGAGAAAAGATTACTCACTGCTCCTTCCCACCAATGTTTCGGACCAATTCCCTATGATGTAATGATCCTTTTGGGCAAGGATAAACCTGAAAATCAATTGAAACAAGTCAATCACTAGTATATTGTACTTAATGAATATACTAGCACAAAAAATAAGTTCAAGCATAAAATCAATATAACAAAAATCAATTCAATTTTGAGATCATATTTTCAATTATATATTGATTGCATTATAACATAATAATGTTCATTATTCCTTAATATTTTTTATTAATCCAAAAGTAATAACGACAAAGTTTAGTTTGCAAAAATTTAAAACAGAAAATGATGGGTTCAATACATGTATGGTAATTAAAAAAAAAAAAAAAATAATTTTATTTGTTCTCAAAACCAAATTTAATTTGAACTGCCCTAGAGCTACAATTCACTCCAGTTTAATAAATGCTCCCCACCCATGTATATCAAGTTAAATATTTACAATTGATCAATGAAGATTCAAATTGACAAAGTACTTATATAAGAAAATATCCTGGGCTATTTTCTAATGAACATGTTAGCTTTACTCCAATATACAAAATTCAAATTATTATTAATTAGTTAATAAAAAGGTGTCCTATATGTATAGATCAATTACTGAATTCAACAATTAATCCATAGAGATTTAACAAAGAAACATTATTATACAAATGTCCATTTTTAAATTCAAATATATCATTAAATACTCAATGCATGAATTGTTGGCAGCGAACCAACAAAAACTACATTGGCACTAGAATATACAGGACTCTATGATTGCCTATTCATAAAGAAGCATAAAATTATATGCAAGAAAAATTAGATCGACACCTAATGAAAAGCAAATTACTTTTATGTATATATATGAACGGGTGAATAGAAATGTTAAAAAAACACATTTATGGTATCATGTACAGATGATAGATAGATGTAAATGTTATAATTTCTTTTCTCACTCAAAACACTTCTACATGGAAAATAACCAGTCAATCATGTGAGACTACGTTCAGCTAAAATTCATAACCATCTGTAATGAGTATTACACAATTGTAGAAGAGAAATATGAATCCTCATTGTATTAAATTAGAACTTTTTCTATGTGTATATTTGTTGGGCTTTCCAAACCAAAATTTTCAAAGAGTTCATCAGAACCATAATGAAGGAAGAAGATGCGAGCTCAAGCAGCAATTTAGACTCACATTTACATCTAATTTTACAAAAAAAGAGAGAGAAATAGAATTTGATACATATTCTTATAAAATAGAGTTCTTAGTTGAACCACACAGTTGGACTATGCAGGTAAAGCATAAAAACAAGGGTGGATTCATGTGCAAAATATGATGTGATCAAGTAGAGATATATGCATGATCTATGACACAAGTAGATTATCCTAAAATTAATTTAGTGAATGTAAAATTAATATCTAATTAAGCACTACTCAAGTGATAGAGGAAATTGCAAGCAATTTAAGTTTGATCTGCATCAATTTATGATCTAATGAAGACACAAGCTTGTGTACGAGCATAGTCCGTAAACACAAATAAGTGAGTGTTAACTAGAGTATGCGTACATAATCTAGTGTGGGACTAAAATTGATTTCTGCAAGACAAATACAGTCATGACAAATCAGGCAGCAAAGAAGCACTACATGAAGCATGGGCTGGCCACTGATTTGAACCAACTGGTTCATCCCAAATAGGATTGGATTAACAGTCAATTGTCTGACTTAATCGTCTTATTCAGCTTCCCAATTGGGAAGCCTAGCAGACAAAATATTAGAGAAAGAAATTTCCCTTTGCCACACAACAGCGTCCAATCGCTCTTGGAAAGAGTGTTGCTCAGCACTGTTCACACAAGAATAACTACAGATTGTGATTGAGAAATCAAAATTGGCTTTTTAACCCTTGATTAAATGCCTTTTCACCCATTGGATTGCCCTTCCATCTCTATAAAGAGACTCCAAGGCACTGAAAGTTCATAAGGCTCAAAATTTGGAAATTTGGAGTATTACTATTTTGAAGCAAAGGTCATTATATCATTGGGAAATAATTATTGACAACCATAAGCACCTAAGTGAGGCAATATCATCTTAAAGAAATAGGATTCAATACTCTCGCCTCAACCTTTAACTAGAGAGTCATCGTCTACCTTAAAGGATGCCTAGACTAAATGGAGGGATGTGTCTACTAGAAAGGGGGCCTAAACTATCCAAAGGGGTGCATCTTGTTTGTGCAATCATGTCCTAAGTGGTTGTGTTAGACCAAGATATGTTGATATGTTTGACAAAGGGTTTAAGTTAAATTTATCTATGTTACTGATGTAAGCATGAAGTTTTGCAAGGATTTGGCAATATGCACATGAAGTTCGTGGAGCTTGTCACTCGACAAGGTCAAGTTGTGTTAGTTGAACTTGGCACGACCAAGTTGGTATGGCTCGAGGTCTTAGAGGTCGGTTGTAGATTAGCATAGGCTGAGAAGCATGAAGCTAGTTTAACGAAGCTCAAAGAGATCGTCGTGACTGATGACTTAGTGCAATCAAGTGGTTTGGCTCGATGACTTCGAGGTCTGCTAGAGATTTGCAAAGGATGGTATAGGGCATCTGAGAGATCACAAGACAAGGATCATTGAGTAATTTTGACAACTTTGATGACAGCTACAAGAGATGGGCTACTTAGATGAGGGATGATATGTGAACAAGCCGAGGGTTTGGTGCATCTAAGGGACTAAGAACATGAAGGGAGATGAACTCTTCGGCAACATAAAGCTTGAAGAGACATCTTGGTAATATGTGAGAGATTACAAGAGAACATGTAATCTTGGATTTGGGGTAAGATTCTTACCTAGTCATAAACTTGATCCAGAACCAAATGTTTGATGTCTAGTCAACTAAAAATCAAATTCAATCAATTGATGAGCCAATTGAAAGGAATTTCAATGGATTGATGAGTTGAGACTAAGATACTGTTAGAATTTGAATGTAAGATTGTTATGAGTGGATTTTATCCAATTGAGTCGATTATTGGGAATTCAATAGACTCGATTGTTGATGAGTCAATTGGAGATAGCAGCAGGTAGATAAGAATCCTATGATTAACACTTAAGTTGATTAGCAAAAATTTAAGTCAACTAGAGTTAAACATTAGAGTTGGGTGAAAATTATTCGACTACGATTTGAAGACCGTCTATAAATCGGCAAGGGGAGCTTGAAGAACAATAATCAAGCCATTGTTCTAAAGCATCTCCACAATTCCATATTGCTATTTTGGTTATTTTATGATGTCTGGTTTAGTGCTTGAGGTTTATACCTTAAAGCTCTTATTCTTTTCTTACAACTATTGATTTTATCATTTTACTCTTGTTTGTAAAAGAATGATTTTTATGAGGTTTCTCAACTTTCCATAAGGCAAAAATTAGTTTGATTTTCAAGGGGTAGCTCACCTTAAGAGTCTATAGGACATGGAATGTAAATTCTATTGTGATAGCACTTTTTTTATTTACTTTCGTTGCACTAAACTCATTTATTTACCTTACAAAGAATTCACAAGAAAAGCTTTTATTTTCAAGGCAAGCACTACTCTCCCCCTCTAGTTTTCAGATAATCAATCTTCATGCACCTTCATTTGGTATCAAAGTAAGGATGTTTTCGAAAGACTAACCACCAATGAAGCCATGGCTGGAATTCAATTGACCTCAGAATATAAAAAAGATAAATTGAGGTATTTTTTTAAAATTGATTCTACTCAAATCCTTGCAACAGAATGTGGATTTGAAACTCCAAAGGGAAAAAGGTAAGACTGCTTAAGAGAAGCAAAAGGATGGATGAACAAGCCAAGCTTTCCAAAGATAACAAAAAGACCATAGAAATATTACTGTTTGTTTTAACTAGTAACATTTTGAGCAAGGTTAGAGACTATGCAAATGCAAACATGGAAAAGATTTCTTCTTTATGAGAATCCTGTGCTAGAACTCGAAGCTCAAATACATGGAAAGATTGAAGACAATAAGGAACAAACAAAGAAGTTCAAGGTTTACGCTTCGAGATAATGACAAACAATGAAGATGTGTCATCCTCTTCATCAGAAGATCCAACTAGTGAGGCATCATCTTCACCAAAAGATGAGAATACAACAAAGCCAATGGAGATAGAAGTTGCTTCTTCAAGTTCCTCAATCCAGTCTAATCCAAATCAAAAGATCACATTATTTGGTTTAGTTGAAACAAAAGGGCATTACAAGAACAAGTGTCCAGACACAAAGAAGGAGAAAGACAAGGTAAAGAGGCTTAAGCTCAACAAATTTGAACAAATTAATACCCTATCCAACTTGTAGCAAAAAGGAAGTAAATAAGGACCACACATAGTGTGTTTCACGAGCAACGTGTGGAGACACTACTACAACAGATGTCCACATAAAGGGAAAGACAAAGGAAAAAGAATCAAGAAAACCAAGAAGACGGCAGGCTCATAGCAAAGGGAGCACAAAAGAAAGAGAGGGAGGGAATGGGGTAGCTTACATACTCAAAGAAATCTAGCATCTTTACCTACTCAAAGCGACCTAGCACTGCCTACTTGCACTCTATCGCACACACCTCCACTAGTCACGTATGGACAACAAATTGTGGGGCTATGTTTAAAGTCAACAAGGTAGAAGATGCCTAGCATCAAACCATGAAGTATCCATCTTCGCCAAGCTCTGTATGATGGGTGTTCCTCTCTAGTAAGCTTTTAATTGGTCTTGTCATTTCCTCCACCTACTCTACCTTCCAACTCATTGGTAACATCACTAATTAAATCTTCATTAGGGGATTTAAATTTTATGTCATGTCGGTTGGCACAAGCGGAATTTACCGTTTCGCTTGTCAATTGGCACCGTACTAGCACCGTGAAGCCATTGCAACCTCGCGACGGCCATCGCGGTTTCACGGAAGGTGCCACGACCCCCGCTGCGGCCTCTACGACCCCGCGGCAGCCTCCGCGAGGGCATTAATGCTGTTGCGACCCCTTGGCAACCTCCCTGGGGAGTAGAGGGTGCCGCAACCATTGCGGAGGCCACCTCAAAGGTTGATGTCGCGAAGGCTGTCGCAACCTCATAACAGCCTCCGCGTGGTTATAACACCGGTGGCATTAGTGGAATTTTTATTTTCTATTTTAGATGATAATTTTTAAAAAATTAATAAAATATCTTAATGTTCTTAATATATGCTAAAAATTGAATGTGAATTTAAAATAATCTAAAAAAATTCAAAATATAATTCTTAAATATTTTAAATAAATTTTTAAAAATTTACAAATACATTCAAGAATAATTTAATTATCTTTGAGCTTTTTAAATAATTTTATAATTTTAGATTTAGTTTTGAATTTTGAGAATTAATTATTTTTAAAAATTAATTAATTTAAGACTTACTTTATATCTTTTAAATATTTTAAAATTTAATTATATATTTTAATAATTAAAAAGATTTTAAAAATATATACCTTTCTGTAGTTGCTGTAAAAATTTAATAAGCATAAACATCTTATCAGAAAATATCAAAAATATGAACTCAACACCTAAAATATAACATTAATCATGAGCATCTTGATAACATCATTTTTTGCACATTATTTTAGCCTTAATTTCCACGTTAATCCTCTTGTATGGTTAATTGTTGATTCTTATCATGTTTATTGAGTTGGATTGATATTATGGGGTTTGTTATAATTCTTCCTATTTTTATGCATTTCTACTTATAATTGTACATTTTTACTTTATAGAGATGGAATTCAAGTTGGACCAAATTGAACCTAAGGGCTTAGGTCAAAAGTGGAGCTAATTCTGGACACATCTAAGCCCTCCATCAAGATATGAAGAAATTTAATCAGAGGGTTTACATCTGATCTATCTCAGACGTTCATTAAAGATTTGATTGATTCTGAGCCATACATCAGCCAAGATAAGGGTTAAACTATTGTCAAGTCAATTTTGCTTAATGGGTTGAATAGTAAAGTTGTTTGAGTAATTAAATTTTGAGATAGCTTGGCTGACAAATTCCTTAATTAGGTGATGGGATAAATTGGATATAATTAAAGTCAGTTAACTGATTTGGATTAAATAAATCATTAGATGATTAAGGGATTTATTTAGTCAATTTATTTAATTAATTACATCATTTTGGATTGCTAAATGGTTAGATCAACATCCGTAGCAGATTTATTTAATTTTGGACCAATTGCTTTAGTCCCTTATGAGTAGTCAACAAGGGTTAATATCGATCAGATGATTTGTTAGCTAATGAGTAGTTAATAATTGATATAAGTTCATCAGATAACCATCTGATTAATTCCAGGATTAATGATTTGATTAGGTAATTAATCGATTCATTTATTATCTGATTAAATGTATTAACCGATTTATTTAATTGTAATTCATAGAATGAGTTATTAACGAATCTGCTAGGTGAACCTTACCATAACAACAGAGGTTTGGAGGGACTTGATGGATAAGCTCAGTCGTACCTGGCAGTGCACACCCGACGACACTCGTTTAGAAGACTAGGTTTACTATGCATTAAGAAGTTGGTTAGCTTTAGTTCGAGTTGTTTACTTTTAAATTGAGGAAGACAATTTAGTTTTTTTCACTGTCCTGAGTCCTTGTACTGACTCGTTTTAATTTGGGTTGGTTTTTTTATTGGAGTGTCTTTTCTTTGTTCAACTACTACGACATATGATTATATACTATTTGGAGTTCGAACTGAATTTGATTGAGACGCGTGTCGACGAGATGATTATGAATGGTAGAAGTTTCAGGGTGTTTCAGTTGGTATCAGAGTAAAGGTCCTGACTAAGGGTAGTTAACAGTCAATATGAGTAATAGATGTATATTGGATGTTTAGATGTATATTGGATGCTTTAGGACTGAATTAATTGTTTATGGTCAAACTCAGTTGTATAGGTGCTCATTTAGTGGATCAGTTTTGAGATTAATTTGATGTTAGATCGACTAATTCAGAGTGGGAGCAGGAGTGAATCTGTTTAATTTCGCCTGGCTTTAACTTGAATTACACTTGATCTGGTCAAGCTAGGACTAAACCAAGTTGAACCAATTTGAAATTCAAACTGTCAAGTTGAGTTAGAGTTTACTTGGGTATTAAAACTCTCCTTTCCTCCCCCTCTCTCCCTCTCTCTCTCTACTCTGAGCAACACAAACACACCACAAACCCCTCCTCTCCCTTGATCAACACTTGATGCACTCCCCCCTCACCTTGCTGTACAGTGAGAACCTTTTTTCTGTGCAAGCAACAAACCTTTATCAGTCGATCGGGCTGGTGGCACAAGATGAGCGGGCAATGCGAAGGGAAGCAAGATGGGATTGTGGAGGCAGAGCTGAGGGTTACATAGGTGAGGAATTGAGAACTTTCTCTCTTGCAGAAGAGTAATAAAACTTGTCAATGAGGGTCACAAAGGGAATATGAAAATGCAAGAGTATGAGACAGCTAATAAATTTTTGACTTTTATATAGTTGGATGCAACACCAAACTGAATGATTTCATGTAGAGCACAACTCAAAATTTCATTAATTACAAGATAAAGTCAGGGTCCCTTTTAAAGACCTATGACTCAATCTCCTAATCCTACAAACTAGGTTAAAAAAATATAAATAGCCTTTTCTATTAAAATCATAGTTGTCACAAGTGCGAAGCGTAAAAAAGCGCTCAAGGGTCCTGGGGCTTAAGGCGCAAAGCGAAGCGCAAAGCGAAGCGCATGCTTTATGGAAAAAAAAA
>JBBPFP010000010.1:2471913-2484708 GCA_037974795.1 Kaempferia galanga
ATTTTTATTTTTTTTTAGTAAAACATGACCTATGTGGCTACGCCTATGTTGCAGTCTCTCTAATCAATCTCTCTTTTATCAGAACAAACCACTTGTAAGGAAAGTCATTCTTCTCCACATTCCAGGCCTTGATGCAGCTTTGTACATGTCACACACTGGCCTACTTTCTGCCCTGAAGAAATATTGTGGTACACCTAAGCCAGCATTAGCTTTAAGGTTTGTGGTCTAATATTTAACCATGCCATTAGCTCCAGACAACTTCTCTTCACAAAATCAAGATATTATTTACTGTTTTACATTGCTGACATGTCAACTATGATTCAAATGGTCATCTCTGACTCGGATACTCAAATCCAACCGCAATAGTTTAACCCCATCCATCTGAATTACTTTTATGTTCATTAAGTTTATTTTGTTTAGATGCCAATTTTACTTGGATGAGTTGGAAACTATTGATGCCCTCCTAACATGCAAAGTGAAAAGAAAGCGCGGGGAAGTTGAGCCAAGACCCATGCCACCCATTCAAGCTATTAGACAAGGCAAGTAATAATTCTCAGTGTAATATGATCCTTATTTTGTTTTCTCTCCACCCGAATTGATAAATGAATGATGTGCTCATCTTGCTTCCCATTTTTCCTTTATAACTTATTTCAATTACTGCAAATCTTGGATACTGCTGTGCCTTCTACCAAGTTGCTAGGTTACTGTGACCCACCTTCAAAGAAATGGAGGCTTGTTTTCTCACAGATATATTCAAAATATGTGCTCATGATCTTTGTATGGGTGGATTGTGCTTCAGATCATTAGAATGAGGTGTTAGAGATATTTGCTTCTGTCAAAGTTTAAAAAGTATAAAAGGCCTAAGATCAATGGGCCATGCAACTTTGCACTTGGCTGATAGAGTAGTGTGGTCTTATTAAAGTTTCTGTTAGTTTGTATGTGATTACGATGATAATTCTATTTGGGTTAGACTTGCTGGAGGATATTTTGGCTTTCTAATTACTTTTTTTTGGTTAATTTGGTCAAATTTGCTAGGCTATACTATCAATGATTTATTTGCTTAAGCAATCCCTTTAGCATTATGAATTCTCAATTTTTTCTCTCACTAGAGGGAGAAATTTCATTGACAAATTAACTCTATCACCGTTTACTTCAGTTAATGACTGATATTATTTCAATTTAAGGCATGGGTGGTGCAGTGGTACATGACACATACTAAATAGGCTCATGCATTCTTGATGGAGCATGAAACAGGAACGAGGGAGAAATACAATAAAAGGAGATAAAATTGCAAATGAAATTATTACCTATGCCTGCTCTCCTTTATTCATTTTCTTTGTCATTGAACAACTCAGTCCCTCAATTGTTGTTTTTTTTCTTGTCCATGCTCTTATCCTAAAAACATGCATGCCTATGGATATCATTTGAATGGTGAACAAGTGATTCTAGTGGTTCCAATTAGTCACTATGTAGGATGGAAGTGTTGGTTTGCTTTGAAGTGATGTGGTATTTTAGCAATAGGGGATTTATTTGAGTGGCATCAAACCAATCTTCAATGTACACTTTAATTTTCCATCTCACCTTGATGCATAGCACTTATTGTGAATGGTCATTATTAACTCCAATTTTTTGTATTTACCGCAAGGAATATCTTCTTTGTTAAGATTTGTTTTGGCTGGTTTTAAAGGAATATCCTCTGTCCATTGAACTATAAGAGGGATAAAAAAAAAATTACTTGGTTTACTTTAGGTTAATGTTTAGTTTTTGTCTACATGGTACCTGGTTTACGTAAGGTTAATATTTAGTTTTTGTCTATATGGTACTTGGTTTACTTAACAATTTTATTTGGTTTCTAATATATTCTACATACTCTATTATGGGTCCATATATTAGATATTCTTAGTTTTGTAAGTTCCTTTTACCAAGATTAATAATCTAGTAGGAATATGATAGAAAAAATTAGAATAGGTATAAAAGGATGAAAGAGTACTAGAGAACACTTTAATTAATGCAATAAAAAATGATTTAATTGAATGCCCTTGTATATAGCTCAATGGATGAAAAGATTGCACATAGACCTAATCAGGGAGAAGATCCATGTAGTCAATCTCAAATAGTTGTGACAAACACAACTTGTTGACCATGATGATGATGATAATATGGATATGATCAGATTACATAGTTGAAATTGACCGCTCCATGAGAACAAGGAACCTAGTCCTTGTTGACGCTGGTGATTTGCCAGTGCCAACACAAAACCAGCTGTATGGGATGAGATTTTCCTAGTATCATCTGTTATTGATCTGTACAATGAATGATATCAAAGATGATGTACAGTTGGATATGTTGAAAAAGAGGAAGGATGCACTTATTAATCAAAAACTCAAAGAAAAAGAGACACATATCAATCAGCCAAGGGGAATGTAGGTGGTGCCATCTCTCATCATAGGAAGATGAAGAAGAGTGCAGATGTAGTTGCACCAATACTTGGAAAAGAGGAGAAGGTGGTGTCAATTGGGGAAGGAGCATGTGCTGTTGCTCATCACATGAAGACAGATATTCTAGTTGGATGTTTCAGGAAGACTCAGGAACTATAACGGGGTGGGGTTAATTAATACAAAGTTATAAACTTAATTACATTAACTACAATATTATTGACTATAGACCATCAAGTTGTAGTTGTAATTAATGTAAGGATTAGATTTGATTTAGGTAACTAAGAAGTTTTAATGCTTTAACTTCTATTTAGAAGGTTTTTTTAATTAATTGGTAACTATAATTTATATATTAATTATGTTATAATTTCTGCTATATATTAATTTTTGTTATAACATTATGGCATCCTTTTAATTATGTTATAAAGTTAACCTACACAATTTTGAATTTTAATAAAGTTTATAATTATAAATTAATTGACTAGTTATTAATTTATATGATACATTATAATAAGTCATCTAATTCTAATTCAATAAGTATTAATAAAAATAATAATTAAAATTAGTTACAAGACAATTAAAATTAATTTATACTATTTATTGATTTTATATAATTTATGAAATTCATTCTAATTGCTATTTTAATAATTATTTGTAGATTTATATTCAATGGTAGCATATAGATTTATATTCAAGAATATTAGTTTAGTGATTTTTGATTTTTTTTTTCAAATTTTGGAAAACATAAAATACATGAACTTTCATGAATTAGCTACGGTAAAACAAATGGAGGTTTAAAAGAATAATATCAATTTAAATTCATAAGATGCTTTGAACTTTAAAATGAGCCTAGAGTCAACAATTAGGAATGTAATTTCTATATGTTTATTTGGAAGTAAACAAGCCAATGGAACATGATCAAAGCAATATCAGATAACAACCATCTTGGCTTTATGGATGCTTCTGTACCATTGAGTTCGATCTCTTATTATATCCTCATCTATATTTAAATGAATAATTTTTATCTTGTTTAATTGTTGCTAACTAAGTTTTCTTTGATCTCTTCCTTGATTAATGTGCATATTTGTCATATGATTGAAGCAATACAACACATCCAAATTCATTTCAGTGTGCTTCGTTCCTGTTGGAAGCCAATACTCCCAGGGTGTAACCAAACATTAAACCTGGATAGTTGTGAATTGGTGAGCTAAGGTTCTTCCATTGCTGGACCAATCAGATAGTTTTCTCTTAAGCTAGAGTGAACTGAATTAGCTAATATGCTTAGTGTTTATTTTCATGCCAACTAAGTATTTGAAGCTCTCAAACAAGCAATTGTAATATGCTTTCATCCCTCTTGCTTGATAACATATTTCCATCTCAGTAATTTTTAATGTTTGTTATATACTTCTCTTTAAATTTCATTTCATCCATAATGGACAACACCCAACACCATTAACATTCTTTTATCCTTTATCCTCTTGCCACATGTTTCTACCTCAAATATTTCTAACAAAACTTAGTAGCGCTTCGTCTATGGTGATGTTACTTCCAATCATGGCCTTCCATTTCATAGCTAACTTTGAGGAATAGACATACATCATTTTGTTAAAATAAATTCTTAAATACTTTTGTTGATTGTATAATTGAAATTAGGAATCATTAGAGTTATACTCAGAAGAACGCTTGCATGTTGGCCCACTAAATCTTAGATTAATATTTAGAGTTTATGAATTGCTTATTATTAAAAGCATGGACACTAATTGTGGGTTCTAGGGAACCTAGATTTTCTGTGCTTTTTTTCATTTCGATATTTTCAGTAGAACTTTTCATTGACAAATATAATTCCAAACCATATTATATGACAAATTAATCATCTATTGAGCAAATTATATTTTATTTCTTTTCCAAAATTATATTTGTATATATTTTCATGTATCATTGTCTTTTAATTGGAGTATATGTTATGTTGTTTAACTATATTTCTTTAATTTGTTTTAAATAAATTACTCATTTGATAATCAAAACTTGTGTTATTTATAGAGAGAATTTTATTTTGTCCTCCATTTCTTTACTTTTAGTAAAATATTTGTGAAGGTTCACTATATATGGAAATACTGACTTGCTGCTTTAGAGCTCAAAGGATTTAAGCATTGCAGGGAGAAGTAATACAAATTTATAAAATTGGTAGATCAAGTTATGAATATGGAAATTTTGGGCAAAGTTTACAGGTTTAATATTTGATAATGTTGGAATCATATAAAATATTTTTAAGAATGATATAATTTAAGGATTAAATAATTTTCTTGTTTGTACCCAATGCACGAATTATCAACTTATTCTCTTCAATTTTTCATATGTAAGTTCATTTTCTCTGCACCTCTGTGTGTTCCATTTTCAAAATTCCTGCTGGTCACAAATATTCATAATAAATATGCATGTACATCACTGTGCATTAGAAGTATGAACTCTTATGACTCAAGGTTAAGCTGTAAACTAAAGCACTTGGGTTTGATTATTTTCAGGGTTTGGCAATTTGATATGGTCTCAACAATATCAAATTTTTAGTTTATTCCTCTAACCTAACTTGAAGTTGATTGTAACACATTCTATAGAATAGCCTCATTTAAGCAAGGATCTGATTTGTTCTCCAGCATATCTCTTTGAATAATTTGGTGGAAGAATGCACTAAGCGTCCTTGTCTACGGGTGATATTATTATTAGCATACTTTGTGACCTGGAATGCCCAGATGAATTCAACATGATACTTTCATGGTACTAATTTCCCGATTGTGAAATGGTGCACTCCTACCACATTCTTGACCGCTGCTGTTGTTGAATGTTTATCTTCCTTCAACCAATTCCTGTGTATTTTTACAATCACCTTACTCAGAACCTTTCCTTAAATAGATCATCCATTGCTTTTCTCATTTATTTTCTAAATACTTAATGCCTATGGTAAATACTGATTTGTTTCCCATTGGTCTTGCACATCGTTGCATCTGACTCTCTCTGTATATGTGAGTTATCTGTAATTCTGTTATGTTCTTACATCATAAGTTATCCTGTTTTGGTCAGGGAACAATTTTATTCTGGCAAACATAAAGGATCTGCCTTTTCCTATCCACTATTATTCTCTTTCTAAAAAGCAACTTGAGGAGAATGGATATTTCTTAAATCATCCAGGTAGGCATTTATTTTTGTGTATTTTAATGCTTATATTGCTATTTAACGAAAAACTTATGATGCAGGTGTTATCACTACACTTCCAGCTCCTTCAGGTTCTCCATTGCATGAAATTCTTGCACTTGACTGTGAGATGGTAACAAGCAAATTTGGGAGTATAATTTAATTGTTAAATTCTAGATTATGCCCTTCTTTTATTTTGGAGATGGAAAATTGTGATTCAACTGCATTCTTTTTTTTTTTTTTTTTTTTCAGATTTTCATTCATGAATTTTTTGGATTTGGAATTGTATTTCTAAGTTTCTTCAGATGTATTTTATTTTGTAGGCAATGCTACCCTATGGAAAACTAGTTTGTGTGGAGATTTTATAAGGAAGCTTTGTGCAAAATACAAATACATTATACTTCTACGGACACGTTAAATTTGATGAATTTTACATTATGAAATATTCTGAGATCAATTTTAAGAGAATTTGACCTATGCTAAAAATTTTCTTGTTCATTTAAATTGGATATGATTATATGATTAAAGATTACTGTCCACGTATGCTAACTTCATTTACTTTGTTCTTGTAACATAGATATATCATTATAGAAGAAGGTTGCTAAGCTATCTGTTGCACTTGCATTGTCTCTGAAATATTAATTATGGCTCTAAGATTCAGTGGAAACCGTGTAGATCCACATGCAATCATAACCATTCCTTTGGCTAGGAATATACTTCAATCCATAAGATAGCAATCACTTAGATATGTAAGAAACATAGAAAAAGGAATAGTAGGTTTATGTAACCAACAGGTTAGCTAGGTATGTATGTAGAGCAAGGTTCTTGAGCAAGGGTATTGGTCCTCGACCATAAGAATACTATTTGGATGTTGTAGTCATGAGTTTGGAGGGGAAATTCCAGTTGTCTTGATCTCATGTACCTTCTTGTCAACGAGAAAAAAAACTAGTTAGTTTGTTCTTGTTTCAACACACATTGCATTGCTAGAGTTGGAGAAGCTTCGCAAGTCGAAAAACTGACATGTACTTGCCTCACCTTGATTACTTGACCTAGGGGAAGCCTCACTCATTAAGAAATATGGTAGGGAGTCAATTGGTCTCGTGTTCATCTATTGTGGTTGAAGCCCTTGTGGAAAGAGAGTATGATTTTTGGGATAACTCCTGCATTCGTTTGTTGCAGATGAACTGACTCTTCATGGAAACAGGGTTTATATGTGAGGGTTGGTCTTGATCCCTTTCATGTTATGATTAGCCTGGAAATCTGAAATGAGATATTTTGTTTGTGCCAACTTGCAGGAATGATCTTTTAAACCTTGACGTGAGGTTCATAATTATATTGTAGGCACTAGAGGTTATCAGCACAACCCCATTAATGCATAATAATAGTATCCTGATAATTTGGTTGTAAATTGACTATACCATCTTGGGCACATATGAACATAATCGCTTCAGAAATCCTATATAATGACTTCTTATTAGACTTGATGCAATTCTCTCTCTTATTAAATAGTAAGACTTAAAGCAACACTATTTTAGGAAATATTCTACTAAGTTGAATAACCATTCAAAACTGACCTTACTATCTTTCTATAGATAATTTGAATCTGTTTCATTTGATGGGAAATTTCTGTATAGGTTTTAATGATAGCCCTATTATTTGCCAAATTATGAAATTGGTGTGGCTACTTCTGGACCTTGGATATAAAATTTTCGAATCCTATCTTATATTTTTTTTGTTTGTTGTGTAATATTTTTGTACTTATTTTCCTTTGTATCTTTTAATTCAATATCTGATTCTGGTATGAGTGTGCATGCTATTATTTTTTTCTTTAAGTTTCTTATTTCAAAACTGACATTTTTGCTGTTATTGTCAGTGTATAACAACTGAAGGGTTTGAACTCACAAGAATAACATTGGTGGATGTCGAAGGAGAGGTAGTCTAATTATTCATCTATTTTATTTTATCTGTCATAAATATGTTTTTTTGCCTTTGTTTCAACACCTTGTGTAATTTTTGCAAATTTCTATTTATTCAAGTATTATTATATCATTGAAAAAATTGATATTGCTGAATTTGTTCAATTGAAGATCATTCTCTGTGATTTCTTCATCCTCGCTTCATCATAAAATATAGTGGAACAACAAGAACAAAAAAATAACCAGCTTTGCTGTATTAGTTTTAACTATTTGAGGTTGATTACATGGATTGTTCTTTCTATTAAAATTGATGCTTGGCTTGTCACTACTAATATTATCTCTCAATTATCTTTATTTTTGATTTCTTTAGATATAGTTTACCTTTGTATCCCTTTAGTATTCACATCTTTAATTCTAATTAATTAACTTGTCGAATTATAGATTATTTGTCATCTTCAAACTTATCCATAATCCATATCATCTCAACTTATTTCCTCTCATTTTGCATCTACTATGGCTACACCTAATTGATCTGAAACATTGTATTTTTTTTTCAATAATCCCACACATTATCTTAACATTTTAAAATATATTTTTCCTAATTAGTTGACTAACCCATAAATATGGATGATTATGCCCAATGCTTGAAATGAGCTGTATTTACCATTCCCGTGGGACCAACATTGGCACCCACCACGGCTACTAGGTTGTGGAGGCCTCGTGCGGTTGTGGGTAGTATTGCGATGTGACGACCCTCCGTGGGGTCATAGTGCCGTAGTGGGCCTCTGCGGGGTTAGAGATGCCACGGTGGCCTCGTTGTGCCACCCATGGGATTGTGCCAGTCGTAATTTTTTTTAAATTATAAATAAACTATTAATTATATATAATAGTTATAATTATTATTAATAATTGTTATAAAATATTTTAAATAATTTTACAAATTAATAAAATAGTTTATAAAATAATAAAATATTTTATAAAATAATTTATTTATTTTAATATATATTGAAAAATGAATATAAATTTAAAAAAATCTATTTTTTTAAAATATAATTCTTAAATTATAGTACTGTCAAAATTTTAAACCATGATTATGCCACAATCTCATAAATTTTTTCTTTGTAGCTTGGCGGGTATAGTGATCTCAGAAGATTTTAGAAACATTTTGTTTCAGCAGTTCACTCGTATCATATTGAATATATCTCTATTAATAACTCCATTATAAGTATAGTGGAAGTGTCTCAGATGAATGCATCATTAGTTCATATATTTCTACATTATTTCTACTCCCCTGAACCAATTTGCTTGTCTTTTTAGCTCAGGCTTATCTACAAATGCGACTTTGGTTCTCATATAACTTCAGCTTTGATTTTGATGTCATTGGATATTGAATAATAAATGTTTTATAGTAGTTCCAGTCCTTATTTTCCCTTTGGCACATTGGGTATTAACATATTCATCAGGACCAGTTCTCATTTCCATTGCCACACAATTCTAGATCCACAGATATCCTTTTAATTATTATGTACCATTTGATTCAATAATCCTTGTAGAAATTTATAGTTCGTCTAGACTGTTTATTCATCATAACTCTATATCAGGTTGAGTGTTTAATGCTTTGCTTGGGACAAGGTTTTTTTCACTGTTTACATCTGAACATTTGATTGGGTTTTGAGAGAGAGTTCATTGTTTAACAAACATTTTTTTTCCTTTTCTTGCTGGAGAATGTTTTGTTTTTGTTGAGTAATATTGAATAGAAGTATTTAGGATCCAAGATTAAACATTTAGTTCATTAGGTCTTGTGAGTTATTTATGTTACAGTAACACTGTGAATGACTAAAGTAAAATATGGTCTACTCAAGTTCACCATGCAAAATCAAAACTACACTGTAGGATGTTCTACTAATTTAGTTATTATGCCATTTGGCTCACATATGTAAAGTACTAATTTGCTTGAGCAACTAACATTGGTTATAGTTTGATGGTTCCATGCATAATATGCCTTTGTTTTAGTGTTGGTTAGCAACCTAACACAACAATCCTTTATCCGGGCTTGGGATAGGCCATAACGGAGATTATTCGCCATGGGTGTTGTTAGCAACTGATGCTGTTGCATTTAAAAAAAAAATTTACACATCCAATATGGTACTTACATGTCCACTTGAAACGTCAATGTCCAAATTGGTATGGGCTAACTGGAGTGTCCAAGTATCAAAGCATATTTCAAGACACCTATTGTGACACCCCAAGTAAGCAAATTGTGTAACTACATGAACAAATAAAGATAACAAGACATTAGTACGAGAACAAATGATTTAGAATATAATTAATCACATTGTGTAACTATTGAATTAGGAGACCTTACAATTAATCTCTACTTTATTGGGATAGATCAGCCCTTTATATTTGAAAAATCATACAAGCCAATGATTATACACAGTAAGAACTAAATAATATTACACATTTGGTGATTTTACTTTCAAACCTTACAATTTCAAATAGAGAAACCAGTAGTACATTTTAAAATATCATGTCCTAGGGTATAATTTCCACTTATTAGGAAGTACACACTTGGTGACAATGTGATAATCGGAAACCAAAAGCCCTATAAACATTTATTAACTCAAGATAATCAAGAAGTTCAACAAAAGTTCAACAAACTAGGCATGTATATGTATCATTTTTGTACATCAAATCTAATGAACACAAAATAGTACGACAAACTAAAACGAAGTGGCAAATTGAAGATATTTGTGCAACTCTAAATACTATTTGTAATCATCTATAACTTCAAAAGGTCACCTTTGTCTAGAAAACTAATGAACACAAATTTACTAAGTAGGTAATTTGAAAAGATGCATTTAATCTAAATCAAGCAGTAAAGCACAAGTTCTTTAATATATATATATATATATATATATATATATATAGTAAAGTATCATTTTATTGTAATTATTTGTTAATAGTTAAAATCACAATTATTATCATAATCTTTTATCACAAATTAAGATATTTATCTTTTTCGTTTAAATTTTCATACAATAAACCTATCACCAATACTATATCTCTAATAAATTAATCACCTATAAATCCACTAAAAAATAAATAACTTAATCCAATGTCCTCAATGTAAAAACATCATCTCATGTATGGGCCAATGTCCTACCGGTGCTATACTGTTCTCGTACAAGTAGATATTGACTGCAAGCAACCCCTCGCGACCACTACCTTATGTGCTTCACTCAAATCTGTACTACAAATACAATATGAAAAATAACTTAAAAAATTTAAAATAAATCTCTAATAATTTTAATGGCATAAAAAAATCTTAAAATTAACTATATTCGAAGTAGACAGATCTAATCTGAATAAATCTCTAATAATGATAATAACACACAAATCTTAAAATCAACTATAGTCAACATAGATAGATCCAATCTTAATTCCAATACCGGGATATAATTTAAATTTTTAAAGACATCTATTACTATCGAACAACATTTTTTTCTTAAAATAGACATGCCAACCTAAAATACTAATATAATAAAATTAAATAATAATATTTACTCGTTCTCTTAATTGATGAAATAAGGTAGGTCAAACACCTTAGCAAATCAGCCCCAAATAATCAACCATAGACACCATATCGTCATAGTTTTATATAATTAGTCATTTCCCAATGTCAACCATATTCACCAATTCTCACCTTTAATTGGGCAATATACGAACATCTTTGTTCAAGGATATTTGGAGGTTCAGAAAATGAGGAAGGTCAACCATCGGTTTGCTCTTGGCTTTGCCAAAAGCAACTGGTTGGTGGTTGCAATTGTCGGGGCAGCAAGAGGAGGAAAATAAAGAGAAGGAAAAGAGAAATGAGGTTGACAATGGTTTCCTATTCTAATTTCCCTCTCATTTCCGAATGTTGGCATGACAAAGAGGTGGAAAAAGAGTAGCGAGAAAGAGAAAATTGGGAAGGGAAGGAGGACAAGAATGAGATGTTGACGTAACAAGTAAGAGAAGAGAGGAGAGGGTTGGATGGTTGACGACGCATGAGGATGAAGAATGAGATGGTGTAGCATCAGGTGAGGAGATGATGCAGATCAAGTTTAGTCTTTTTTATTAATTTTGTTGAGTTAGGGTTGAGGTTATTTTTGTCTTTGCAAAGTTAGGGTGTTTTAGCTGCGGAGAGACTAAGCACAGACAATCGGAGTGTAAAAAAACTGCAGGAAAGAAACCATTGCTTGTTGAAAATGGTGATTGTGAAGAAGGCGAAATAGATGAGGAGGCAAGAAACGAAGTATTGTAAGGAGATGTCGGAACCACATTGGTAGTTCATTGCTCCTGTTTGACGTCAAAATCAGTAGTGGACGATGATTGACTGCGGAATAATATGTTTCTCTCGATGTGTACCAACCTTGACAAGGGCTTGAGATTCATGGCTTTTTGAAGGATGAAAAACCTATCAAACTTATTGAAGGTCAAGAAATTACAATCACCACTGACTACAATATCAAGGGGGATGAAAAAAAGAATTTGCTATGAGTTACAAAAAGCTTCCTGTTGATTCGAAACTTGGGAATACAATATTGTGCTCTGATGGTACCATAACCTTGTATGTCCTATCATGCGACCCAATGGCTGGAACTGTGAGATGTCTTTGCCAGAACACAACCACCCTAGGTGAGAGTAAGAATGCCAATCTTCCAGGTTTTGTGGTTGATCTTCCTACAAACTGAGAAAGATAGGGAAGACATTATGGGCTGGGATGTTCCAAACAACATTGATATGATTGCAGTGTCATTTGTTCGCAAGGGATCAGATCTTGTTACTGTTTGGCAGTTCCTTGGGCCATATTCAAAGCAAATAAAGTTGATGTTAAAGGTTGAGAGCCAAGAAGGTGTTATAAACTTTGATGAGATCTTGAAGGAGACAAATTCTTTCATGGTTGCTTGAGGTGATCTTAGAATGGAGATACCTGTTGAGAAAATTTTGCTTGCATAAAAAATGATGATCTACGAATGCAATCTCATCGGCAAGCCTATAGTTACTGCCACTCAAATGCTAGAATCACTATCAAATCCCCATGCCGAACTCGTTCTGAGCTACAGATGTCGCAAATGTTCTAGATGGAATAGACTGTGTCATGCTCAGTGGTGAAAGTGTAGCTGGTTCCTATCCAGAGATAGTGGTGTAGATTATGCGTCGTATATGCATTGAGGTTGAATCCTCGCTCGACTATGAGGCAAGGATGGTAACAA
>JBBPFP010000010.1:2542107-2553212 GCA_037974795.1 Kaempferia galanga
GAGGTTGTGCTAGCCGGTATTGTCAGGGTTTGATCCGCCAAAGGATCAAGGGCTAATCCACCTTACAGACACGCCGTAGAGTAGGAGAAAGTTATCTCTGAACCACGTAAATGACGCGTGTTAGCGGTTTGGTTTTCATATTCTTGTCTTTGTAGTCTTAATTTCCTACTTGTTTGTATATTCCGTTGCGCTAACCATAGTAGGAAGAGTAAGCCGACCGTCATTCGATCCCCAACAGATACGACCATGTCACTACTTTAGCCTTGGGTGCAAAACAACTATGTCTAAGGGAGATGGTCATGCTTCTCCTCTTCCTCCAAAGTTGCTCCGAGAGTGAGTTTGGCTCCATTTCTTCTCCAAAAAATATCTGATAAAGGAAGTAATTATGCTAAAAAATAATAAAATGTGATGCAATGACATAGAATATAATTAATAAAGCGACCAGATGTGCATCAAAAGAAGGATAAAAGTATATATAAACTACGCACGTCAGCGATTGTGTGATTGCTTAACGGCTTAGCCACGAGACCACGAGGCTACTTATCGACATGATTGCGTGGTCACGATCGCTAGTAAGCTATGATGACTTGACCTCTTAACGGTTTATTTGTACGGCCTTGACCACTCGACCAAACCACTAAGCGATTGTTTGGTGATTCAACATCCTTGGTGAGCAAATCACAAGGGACTTGGCTGCATGATCACAGGGCCATACTCCCCTATATCCTTTCGCTCGGATTTTCAACTCAAGAGGGTCCTGCTCCCCTCAACTCCCTATAAGATGAATAGTCATACAATTAGATCCACTCACCCATGATTAAAAACTAGGCCCCCATTTTTCTAACCCATTATCCCACCCCATTGATTGGACCCACCCCAGATAGCCTAAGGAGTCATTCTACTCACAAAACTCATTTCATAATTAATATTGCGCATGAAATTGTTAGAGCTACGTGAGACCATATCTTTATATAGAATACATGATACAAGTAAAGTATGTGCGTTGAGATTGCATAATATAACAAAAATACACGGATTTGTCATATATATCCTTATTTCGCTATGATATTTAATTAATGCGGGGATTACAAAGGTGTTATAAAAGGGTTCCAACCCATGAGTGCAAACAAGTTTTTACTTCACATAATCTCAACACTTACTGTTCATATTCTATATTTTTTTCCACTTCACTAACTTGAGCGTCAGAGTGGTTGCACCAAAGATCCCGTAACCTGCTTGCTAATGCTCCTTCTCCCTCTATTCTTTGATCCCGCAGGTTCTTCTAGTTCGATATCTTCTTTCAGTTAACTTTGAAGCTAACTCACCAGTGGTCTAGCTTCATTGACTTTAAATCAGATCAATTATTGTGATTAAAACATTTAAAAAAATAATTGTTTTCCTTGTTATATGTCGTCAAGGCGGCCAGTCATGCAGTTTGACATCCACGGTCGCCGGCTAGGTTGCGGAGCAATCGCGGTTGTGCTTTTAGGTAGCTAGCATACAAATGCGATTGTAGTTGCTCGATGGCCTAGCTGCATGGCCACGATGGCTCGACGATTTGGCCATGATGGCATGGTGGCCTGACCGCGAGACTGTGTGGTTGCTTAACGACTTAGCCGTGTGACCGTGAGACCACTTAATGGCATGGTTGCGTGGTCGCGACTGCTCAACCTGTCTGCGAGGCTACTATGACTTAACCTCTATGGCTTAGTCATACGGTAATGACAGCTCACCCTAACCGCCAAGCGATCATTTGGTGATGCGGCTGTGGCGACCTTGCCGCCTGCCTTGGTCAGCAGATCACAAGGGACTTGGCCGCATGGCTGCCTAGCCGGTCGCTTTTGCCGGTGGATCACAGTGTTTTTATTTAAAAAAAAAACAACCTTTTGAAAAATATAAAATCATAGCGCATCATCATTTGAAAATTTTCAAAGTCCCAGTGAGTTCTTTAGGAAAATCCTGTAATAATTTCAAACAATACGAGGATAACTATGTCACCGCACACTGAGGTAGACAGCAGATTCTCGATATTTCGCCTACAACATGGTAAATCGGTAATCCTGAGAATGCCACGTGGCATTACATTATCGGTATTATATCATTTTAAAATTAGTCTGCCGTCGGTCCTCCGCTCCTGCAGTCTATTCGAGCTCCGGTCATGGCGGCGGCCTCGTCTTGTGCCGCTTCGCTTCGTCCTTCTTCTTTCCTCGGAGTCGGACTGTCTCAGCATCATCTGGTGAGCCTTCGAGTTCGGAAGCCCATCAAATGGTTTTCATGTATTTCCTCCTGCTTTGTTCCTCATTTTGTGTCGGTGTGAAAGCCAAAACTTTTAGTGCCCTAAATTAGAGAACTTTCCCGAGATGTTGATAAATTTGCACACGGAGAGCTCAATTGGCCGTTGAAACTTCAGCCAAGTCAGAAATTGGGATGTAAATATATTTTGTTTTTGTTGACCTAGTGAAATCTTTGCTTTTAAGCCTCCAATTTAAAGTGAGATAAGAGGCGTCTTTCCTTTTTTCATAACTTGTGTTAATTTATTCCCTTACAGTTTTAATTGATCTTTGACCGGTGCTTCACTAATTCTTGTTCCAGGAGAATCTAAGATACACATCTAAGTCTCAACTTGCAGGGTCCACATGTAAAGTTCTTGCGCTATTTTGGGGGCCTAGAAGGAGTAATGAGCCACGTGAATTGAATCCTTCATTGGGGACATTTGAGTTGCTAAAACCATCATCAGATGTACTTGTTCATGTTCTCCTTCCTGTCATAGTGTTAATTGTTTTACTTTATATTACGGTGCTGTTCCTGATATTTTTCAGTAGTTATTTAAAAAATAGGATGACCAACTGGACGACTTGAATCCTGGGGAGGTATTTCTGTCAGTTGTTTCATCAATTTCAGATATCCCTGCTAATCAATGGGATGCATGTGCAATGGATGCAACTGGACCTGAAAAGTTTAATCCTTTCATCAGTCATGCTTTTCTCTCAAGCTTGGAGGAGTCACGTTCTGCTGTAAAGGTTGGCATCAAAGATGCGATGTTAACTTGTACCTTAACAATCAGATTGTTCCTAATCTTTCCAATCCTCTCTCTATTAATGTTCATGCTATAGATAATTTAATTTCAGCATTTGAAAATTATGATAAACTTGAAGGTCCATGTCTAAATAAAAAAAGGCAATTTCTCATGTGATTGAGATATTCGTTGATTAATAAGTATATTATGTGGAAGTGGGACAGGAAATAATATCATTAATCAAATTATAATAGGTGTCATCCTATACTATTTATTGCAATCATTTTTTTATTTTTGCATATTGATAGTTTTATTTGGGTTCCTAGTTGTTGGTTGCTTCATTATATGTATTTATTCTTTGGTTTTATTTCCATGACTTCTTTAATGTAGAAATATAGGAACAAAAACTAATTATAGAATAACCATGTTATTTTTCTAATAGCTTTAACTTTAGTTACGTATTAATTTTATTAAAGGATAAATTAGGTTATGTCCCTAGTAGTATATTGTTAATCAATGTAAATATTATAAAGTAGGTCTTTGATATTAATGTAATTATATTTAGGTTCATAATAGTTAAATATAATAAAGTGGGTCTTCGATATTAATATAATTGTATTTAGGTTCATAGTACTTCTAGTTGAATTGGTTTAACTTTTTATTATGAAAACCAAGCTTGTTACTTGGATATGCAATTTTAGGATCTTTAAAGATAGGGATGAGAATGAGCTGGTACCGCAAGTTTTTCAATTCTTATCCATACATCGTATAAAAAGTAGGATGGGCCAGGAAAAAAAACTTCTTCTCCCCGCCTTGTCCTGTTTCTCATCTCATGTTGGTCAAGTTAGGTGGGCTGGCAATAAAATCTAAAAAAACAATAGATAATATAATCTATAAAATATATATCATAAAGTAATTTAAGTGGGCTAAGAAAGGCAAGGCAAGTTAGGGCACAAAAATTCTATCATTGCCCACACCACAAACACTTTGCGTATATGGTTACTTTTTTAGTTCACATTCTCTCTTCGCTTATGTTATGGGATTGGGCAACCTTACTACAATCAAGTTGGGGCAATCTCATTCGGGTTGAGTTATCTTGGTCAAGGTGGGATAAATTGCTATCTCTACTTAAGAATTTAGGTAGCAAGCCAGCTAGCTAATTATTAAAGCTAACAAATAAGGTGACAATCATAGGAAATTGTACTTTTTCAATCTACTAAGAAAATTTCATTTAATCTAAATATTTTGCTCTCTCATAAATTATCTTAGGAAATTGGACTGAGCTACAACCAATTGCTTATAGTTCCTTTAGGAGATTAAATTATCTTTTAAAAGAATACAATAGCCTAAAGTGGATTGTCTATGTGTGGGAGAACTTGCCCAATCTACTTTGTGTACTCAACAATTTGAAGAAGACCTTGACATGAAATAAGATACATTTTATTAAAGAGTTTTTGAGAAAACCATATAATTCTAATGACTGCTTTTTAGAGATATATGAATTGTAGAAATTGATTGATGACACTAACTACAAGCAAAATGACGGATCTCATAAATGTAAGGTTGTTCAATTTTATTATCGGTGTTCTCTCTTTCCAAAATGTTTTGGTACTAATTTGACATTAGAATCTATAGGAGTGCTAGCAGACCATCCACTTTAATCATATCAAGTGCATACATTTCTTTTGGAGTTATCAATATCGTGCTTTTTGAACAACCTCTATTTTAAAATGGTACTTGAGATTAAAATGTCGATGGAGTTGCTTCTTCAATCTTGTGATCCCAATGGAATTACCATTATAGATGATAATGCCATCCATATAAATAATAAGGAAAATACATTTTGCTAACTAAGAGATAAGTTAAAATGCGAAGTGATGACTCACACTCATGGTTTGAAATCTTATATCTTGTTGGGCAAAACGGTCAAAACGTATTGTTTTGATAAATTACCAAAGCTAAATACAATTCAACGTAGACAATGTCTCCCTTTTTCATTTCATCTCCATCCTCCAACCTCTAATTCGTCACCGACACCATGTATTGGAAAGCAAAACAATATAGTTTCAGTGCAAGACCGGATCTTTGGCACGACTCGAGATTTTGAACCTCTTAAGGCTTTGATGACGTGATTGTTATTAGAGGGTCATTTTCTCTCGTTGTCAATGGGTGATGTTTTGTACACATGGCTAGTGAGTTTTTTCCTCCCATTTCATCGATATCACTTGCGTGATGTACAATTGTGCCCATCCTTTTCATACTTGCCATTGATGACTCTAGAGACATCCCATATATGTGCCATCACAAATATTAATTAATTTATATTTAATAATATTGGTTTTAAATTGGTAAATTAAATATTTAATTAAACTATTATTTTAATTATAATTAGTTTTAAATTGTTAGAATAATTTAGTTTTAGGATTGTTATATTGGAATCATATTTAATTACTTTATCATCTTGTAAATTAAACTTATAACTAAATTTATATAAAATTCTAAGAATCTAAAACAATTTATTAAATAATTTTATGAAATTAGGAAACTTGTGCTATTTAGAGTGAAATCTTATCCATATATGTAAAGTTGGAATGCTACTTCTTTTTCGTCTGATACATGCATCAGTTAGTGAATTGGACCTCATGCTTTCTGTACTTTTCTGTATCCCTCAAATTATTATCTCATGTTATGACTTGAAATTGTGATACTGGTGCATGTTTTTTACAGGTAGCACATATAAATATGTTCTATATACCATATAATATTTAGAAAGTGATCAACATTCCAGAATCATATTGGATTTATTTCTGTTGAAACTTTGGCTTCAGAATTTGAGATCGTGTGCATTGATAAAAGGCGTGCTATTGTTTTGATAATTTATTTGTAACCATTTCAGGAAACAGGATGGTTGCCTCAGCATATTGTTGCTCAAGATAAATATAAAAACATCATAGGTGTTGTTCCACTTTATCTTAAAAGGTTTATCATCTCCAGGCTTTCAGTGCTTCTTTTGTTTTTTCACCAATATGAGGTTTACATAATATCTTATCTGTGTACCCTTTATGATGACTGAGCTGTTACTATTTTGATTTGTAGTCACTCATATGGAGAGTACGTCTTTGATCATTCTTGGGCTGATGCTTACTACAGATATGGCTCTCGATACTATCCCAAACTTCAATCATGTGTTCCTTTTACTCCAGTGACAGGCCACAGACTATTAATTCGTAAAACTTGGTATAGAGATCAGGTGTTTGATTTGTTAGTCATGGCTCTGAAGGAACTGACTTCCAAGGTATTCCATAGTGTTTGATTGTAACTACTTACTTGGGTGGTTTAGAAGATGAATGTTTGTGTGGTTTTCTGATCCTTCTTTTGGCGTGCAATTAGAAAAATATTATGCATAGCCGCATGGATTTCTGTCCCTTTCAGCAAAACATGCTGTTTATTTATATGACTATTAAGTACAAATGTGATTATAAGATGGTGGACTTTTTAAGTGTGATAGTTTTTTATTAAGGAGAGTATTTAAGCATGTGCTTGTTTTCTTCATTCTTCTGTCATGTATGATCATTTTCCTATATATTTTGTTGTGCAACAAGCACAAAATTCAACTTTCCATGCTTTCTTTTGTCACAAACTTCCTATCAACAGTTGCAAGTCTCATCATTGCATGTCACTTTTCCCTCGAAATTTGAATGGGACAAGTTCAAGCAAAATGGATTCTTGCAGAGAATAGGGATGCAATATCACTGGAAAAATCGCAACTATATCAAGTGAGTAAAGCAACAATAACTTAGTCTTTATTGGCTCTTTCTCTTTTGGTTGACAAGAATTGTATTTGTAGTATCCTACTTTCCTCCCATCCTTGACTTAATGCTATGTCAATATGTATAAGCTTTTAATTTATCATTTTAAGAGCCACTTGTTGTCTTGTTGAGAGGTAGACTTTGCCATATGCTAATGCTTATAATGTTAATTTTCATTCTCTCACATGTTTTTTGTTTGATAGTTTTGAGGAGTTTTTGATGGATATGAAGCAAAGCAAGCGAAAAAATATCCGTCAAGAGAGGAAAAAGGTTATCTTCCTATTCTTCATCTTATTATATAGTTTAAGAACAGTGACATCAGATAATACGTTAACAGGAGGATTTCTATTCCAAAATGTAATGTAACTACATAGCTGCCATCCATTTGTATGGGCAATTTTTGTTCCATCCATTTTTGAAAAAGAAAAGAATAAAGGTGTGAACCAAAATTGTTTTTCCTGCTATATGAATCTGTAGTTCAAGTTAAAATTTAAAACAGTGTCTTGGGAAACTATTGTAGGCTGCTAGAGGGGATGGGTTACATCATCTAAATAACTATTGAGATTCAACGTGGGATTGCAACCTATGTTGGAGCTTAAAATAGAATGAATGTTGTGCAATCCGACATGTTAAAAAATGTAGATAAGTAAGCCATGTGTGTGCCGATGAAGCCAAACATGGATGCCTAAAATAAAATGTCTTCATTCCTTGTAGCCCAAATCATTTATACCTCTGCTTGCGGACTTTTTATACTCTGATTAAGGAGGTAAAGTGTTGAACCTCCAAAGAGAATTTTTATGTTGTTAAATCATAATTCCCATGCCTTTGAAAGAGATTTAACATGCCTTGTCAGACCTAACTTTGCATTTCCCTGATGACATGGAATGGTGCATTTAATGTGAGGCCAAAATCTCATGCCATAATGGATGGTACGATTAAATTTATCATTCCTCTTGAGTGGCACGACACATACAGCGGCACAACCTCATGAGGCCCTGTGGTCTTGCCAAGACCTCGTGCGAGACTGCAGTGCCCATGTGAGGCCGTTGAGTTTTTTCAATTTATTTTTTTGTCTTTATTTTTTTAATTGTTGTTTTTTTCTTTTTAATGGTTAATTCTATTCTTTCTTCTTCCTTTCCATATTTTAATTTCTTTTTTTTTTATTTTTTTCACCCTGAAAAAAGAAATTCTTTTTTATTTTATTTTTTTATTCCTTTCCCCCTTAAATATATGAAAAAAATAAATTCAATTCAATTTAATTTAAACCTACACGATCCTAATATTATGTCTAGACCTAAATTAACTTCTACTCAATTCTATTTTTAAAATATTAGTTTAACATAATAATAAATATTTATAGTAATCAAATATTATAATAATATTTTTTAATTAATATATTTTATTTAAAAAATATCGAAACCATATCAGCATTGCATGATACAATTTCAAAATTGTATTGTTCCTGTCGTAAATTGAAACTCCGATACGATTCAAAATTTTAAACCATGGTGCTTACTGTGTGGTTTTGAGATTTTAAGTTGTGAAGTCATAAAAAAAATTAAATTTGAAATTTTCAAGTTGCAATAAAAAGTACTATTATCCAACACTCATTATTTTCCTGGTTTATTGTTCTTTATATGTAGTTAGCAGTTTATCAATTGAAGCATTAATTGACACACAAGACAATTAAAATAAAGTGATTTTTATTTCCTAATTTCTCCTTTCTAGAAAGCCTTTGGAAAGGTGGAGAAATCTTATCGAAAAAGAATCTAAAAATTAAGCTCAAATAAAATAGATATGATAACACAAAAAATAATGAAAAGTTACGCTAGGTGTTGTCTATCAGAATTGAAGCGCGAGGTCACAACGTGTTGCAACACAGAAAGCACTAGAGCATGAGCACAAGAATGAAAGAGATGAGTAATTGAGTGATTTTAATGCTCTGACTCAAGTCCCTTTATAACCCTCTTTCGTTGATGGGTGGCACCCTCTCGTCAACTGGAGGGTGTTGACGTGGCTGCAACGTCTATCCAGTAGATAATGTCGTCCGCGTTCTTCTGTCGACCTGAGGCCCTCTAGTCGTCTGGAGAAGGGTCAATCTTGATCTGGACCCATTAGCCTTGATCATTGGATAACGTCTTCTAATAGTGCCTTGGAAGCAGCTCTGATCGCTCGTACACTTCGGTCGCCTTTATGCTCCAGTCGCTCGACCCAGCTACGATCGCTGGACTCTCCGATTTCACTCATCATGAGTTATCACCAGCCACCGCTCAAACTCCCTCCGGTTGCCAGGAACAGTCGAACTTTGCTTCTCTACAATGATTACGCGTTACTCGCACTTACTTTGGATTTGGATGTTCAGCTCCAGTTAACCCATCTAGACTGAATTGCCGAGCTACAACTCCAAGTTGATTTTACTTAGACTTGTTTGCCAAGCTTAAGCTCCCAGCTTAATCCGCTTGGACTTGTTTACCAAGCCTTCAGCTCCCAGCTGACTCCACCTGGACTTGAATAACCTAGTTCCAACTAGGACTTTCTTGCTTGGTTCCCTACCAGACTTAGTTTTTACTTGATTCCCAATCAGGGCTTTAGTTGTCTAGTTCAACTAGTACTTAGTCACTGTTTGGTTCCCACACTTGCACGCTTGACATCAATTTGTTAGATGTCAATAAACCTAATTTTAACCTTAGTCATACATCAAAACTTTGGGTTCAATGTTGTGCTCCCAACACCAATAGTTATATGTGTAAAATTTCTATTGCAGGTTTTCTCTCAAAATTTGAAGATGAAGCGCCTTTTGGGGGATGAAATAAAGGTCTGATTTGTTTCACTGAAAGGATTTGCTAAAAATTATCATATTGATTTGATTATATGTCATATATTCTTTTATCATAGACATGCAAACAATGTACTAACTAAACTGTTAATTTAATTTTCCCCTTTGTTAATTTTTGTAGTGGGGAAAATGTGAGTGTTACTCCTAGGTTTCCCGCCCTACCTTGACTTATCTCATGTTAGTGGTATCTTAGATTTACATTGCATCTTTGTTTATTTACACTTAAATCCTTAAGGGCTCCCCCTCATGTTAGTTCAAGAATATTGTGAAATCCTAGCTTGTTACTAATGTATTCAATCACTTAAACTTGGAAGAGCAAGTCTATCAATTGATCATTGGAATCAAAAAGTAACATCCAGAGGGATGGAGAAAGGGGATGAAGAAGAAAAAGAATAAAATACAACTATATACCTAAGCTTGTGAACTTTGCATTTCATTAGAATGGTACAATTGTGACATTGTATTATGAACATAAGCTAAAAAATAGTAAATATTTTCTCAATTCGTCTTGACACATAGTAATATGTTAAGGGGTATTGAATGTTGACATGACACCATATTCATCAACATGATTTAATATAGGAACATAGGGCAAATTGTTTGTGCTAAGTAGTACTGAGCTTTGTTAATTTATTAGAATGATGTTTAACTATGCTACTTGAAATAGTATGAAATTTGAAACCATGGTTTCGTTCTCTTGTGAAATACTATATTGGAAACAATGTGCACGGCAAGTGGTTTCCTGATCCTTTGTTATATGTCTATAGTGGTTGAGTTGTTTCATTTATTTTGCAATTGAAGATGATGGAAAAGACTTAGGAATAGCATGAGAGACACCTAACTTTGCCTCTGGTGTGGTAGGTGGGATAGTGGCAGAAAGAATGAACTCAAAGTTTATTACATTTGTCAAAATGAATGCTTGATGTAACCTTAGTAGACTCACAACCTTGTGTCGCTAGGGAAGAGAATAAAGAAATTGAATTAAACTTATCATGAAGAACAGAAGCAGCCATTCAACTGCTAAGATAACTCGATGGAGAGTGACATCTTTGCAAATTACAAGCAATCTTTATTCAACCAAATGCCTATTTTTCTTCTCAACAACACTATTTTGTTGACATGTAGAAGATCATGATGACTGTTAGAATATTGTAAATATAACTAGGAATAATTTAGTATCTCTAAATATGGTTAGGAATAATTTGATATCCCTAAATGTGTCTAGGGATAATTATTTCTTAATTTATTTCCGAGAATAGGGTTTGATTTATTTCTTAGAATAGGCCCTAGCTTTGTATATAAATAGGGGTTCTTTCATGTTATATGATATAAGTTTTTCCTCAATAACAACTACCAAGTCATATTTTATTTGCAAAGAATCACCTAATTATAGAATAATAATGTGCACGGCAAGGAGTTACACTCTAATTTTGATATATGTGGC
>JBBPFP010000010.1:2573870-2584778 GCA_037974795.1 Kaempferia galanga
AAAAGAATGGGAACACATCAATCAGACCCAAGTTGTGGAGCACTAATGAAAAATGTTTGTTGCAAAGGTTCCAACCTCAGCACTTCTTCTAGGCTCCTCTTCTTGTGGTTAAATCTTTGGCAATAACACTTTTCTCTAAGTCCATTTATTTCTTAGGAAGCTTAGGTCAGAGAACTAGGAAGGAATGGGTTAATCAAAGACAAGATACATAGGAAAAGGAAGAGTATTATAGGGGGAAAAATTAGAACACTTGCTTCCTATTATTCAGTAAATATATACTAGTTGGCAAAATAAGGAGCAGCATATGAATTATATTAAATTAAAATGGTTTTCATTTTTTTAACATAGAATGTAAGGTATATGTGTTGTGATTGGAGTTTTTGTGACTCTTTCTCCTAAAATATCATTTTAAAGTTTGTAGCATTTTAATAAATATATAAAGAACAAAGTATATTTGGTATATATAAAAATATAAAGCATTTATGATGTCATTTTTGATACTGGTTCAACCAATGAATCATCAAACTGGTAGCCTCACCAGTTCAATCACTTATCTTCCCTTCAAAACATTTGTCCTCTCTTATCAATAACAACAATTCAAAATTTCTTTCCCTCTTCAATGAAATCAAATTGGAAGATCTCAAGAGATTCATAAATACTCTACAGATTCAAACAAATTGTTTATTGTCATACTACGAAAACCAAGCCTAGAAGTCCAGTTACTCCAGTACATTAGAATTTAGAAGAAGAAAAAACCACGATGCTTTGACATTACATATATATTAGTAAGGATTTTTGTCATAAATTCAACATTGAACAGTATGGTTTTAATTACCAAAAAATCAGCAAGAGCAATCTTACAGTACTTAAATGAAAAACAAGTTCAGATTTGTACCTGAAAGTAACTTCAGAAAGACAGCTGCAATAAACGACCTGGGTTTGGCTGCAGTCATTACAAAAGTTCATTAGTGTCATTGCTAGAATTTTATTGTGTCAGAGATAATTAGTCCTATATTTCAACAGATGCTTTGAATCATTCATCTATAAAGTTCTAGCTCAACTTAATTAACTTAGCTAAAAAGCCAGTGAACTTGTAATAAGATGAAATACAAACCAAGTTGAAGATCAAGCATTTGTATGAGCAAGAATGTGATATTAACACCAGCTACTGCAAAAGGGTATTCCCATAGTGCTCGTTCTCCATTCTGTTTTTGGAGAAGATCTTGAAAGGATGTCTGCAAGTATAATTTTCACGATCAGTTAACCAAAGAACAATACCATCCAGTTTACTGGCAAGAAAACCAGCTCAAACAGGCAAAATGTAACAGGAATCACTGTATGTAATTTAACAATGAAACCAAAGCCTGTGAAGTTTTCATTCCCTAAAGAGTGTCTTTGAATTCAAACAGACAGTTCTTTCCTAAATTGCAATTACTCAAACATATCCTGCAAGATAAAGGCCTACATGGGTTTTCACTCACAGAAGTTTCAGAACTAGAACATAAGAAAAATAACATAACTGTAAATGACTATGCAAAAGAAATTCTAGCAAATAATCGAAAGGAAACCCATTTTTAGCAAAGATATCAACTAGGTGTCCCTTTTTTCAAAACCATTAAAAAGGGAGTCCCTACTTTTATTGTATGTCTCTTACATCCCTCCCATGAATTTTTATAATAAATTCAAATTGGAGAAATCCAAATTTTAATTTTGTAAACTCTGAATATATGAGATTCAAAATTTTCAAATAAATTTCTATACTTTACTAATCCGAATTTTAATTTTACAAAATCTAAATTTACTTTCAACATTTTGTAAATATTTTATAAACCAAAATTTTGAATAAAATTTTTTAAATCCCAAATTTAATATTATAAAATCTGAATTTCTTTTTTTTTTTAAATCTAAATTTTATGACTTAAGATGGTAGAGAAATGTACTTCCTAAGATGACCAATAACAAAAAATGTTTTGGTCTGGTGATGACAAATATGTACATTAAACGAGAAAAAGGAAAATTAAAAAAGATTTGAGTAGCAATGATAAAATATTAAAATAAGACAATCTGGTACACAAAGCTCCCACTAATGCGGGTCCCGAGGAATGGTCCTTATCTTGCTTTGCAATAAGTTGTTTCTGAAACTCAAACCCGTCTAGGTCACACGACAACTTTACCATTGTGCTAAGGCTACTCTAGCAATGATAATATATGATAAAATATATTTAAACACAGATAATAGTAGGGAATAGACTCCAATAGCGTAGAATAATCCATATATCCACAAGGCTTAATTATTGTTCTTGTTGTAAAATCCAAAATTTATAACACAATTTTATAAAGATTTTATGAAACTAAATTATTATAATATATTTTTATAAATAAAACAATTCTATAAAATCCTAGTAAATTAAGATTTATATATATTCTTTTTAAAGCTTATAAGATAAATAAATTTTTTAAATTATTTTGATTAAAATTTGTATGTTATATAAATGTATTATAAGATGAGGAGAGGTTAAAAAAGAGGCAAGCAATAATGATGTTGAAAAAGGTGTACTCTTTTTGATATTTGCCTAAGAAATATCTGATCAGGATTGTTCTGACTTATCAGATCAAATTCCCCATTCCACGGCACAGAGTAGTTTCTGTCAACAAGCTTCTCTCAGTACTTTAATTTAAACAAAACTAAGTCTTAACTAGACTTTCCCTCAACAAGATTAGTCAGAAGAGTACAAACCAGAACACCATTCAGATAAACCTTAAATGGTTCTAGTTACAAGAAATCTTGTCTTCATACTAAAATACTAGGGCAACTCAAGATTCTTCACAGCTGCTCTAGTACTTACCATGAAGATCTATACTGGCATGAATTTTTGGTTTTAAGTAACAAGGAGTACAAATGAACAAGACTCTTATGATGAGTTGTGGTTGTACCAGGATACAGAAAGAGCAAATTTAAGTAATGTTTAAGCTTTAAAGTAAAAAAGCAAAGACAATCATGAAGTTTGCTGTAAGTAAAATAGTTATAAACAGAATGGTGTTTATATGGATGACCAATTAGTTTTGGGACCAAGGAGGGAAGCACATCAATTTTTCATGTGCCTGCAAATGAAGACTAGGTGAGCCACAAAAGTTAGGTCAGATTGATGCAGCTAATGAAGAGAGATTGAGTTTTGGAAGGTTTGTGGAGCCGGAACCTCTGAAGAGAGAGTAGGAATCTGAAATTTGGTGGTAAAAAAGTGTGCAAAGATTGTAGAAACTTTAGTATCACATCTTAGGCATCATACCTTAGGGAGATTGCATCACACAACTTAAGAAAATTCTCAAGAACTCAATTTCTAAAACATTGGAATTGCTGGGAATTGTTGGACTTTATAGTCGACTCTTCCAAAGTTTGATTCTCAAGCCTTGGAACTAAACTTTGTATCATTCCCAAATATGCTTATCATTTTCCAAAGAGTGCCAAATTAAAAATTGGGCATTAGAATCTTTTTTCTTGTGTTTCTATAGGAGATTGTCACTTGTCTCCATCAACTCTCCCTGAGTAAGAAAAACTCATCCCTAGCAAGTTAAAAGCATGCAATCTTTCATAAAAATTCATCATTAGTAATCCGTGCTTATTCAGAAATGGGTCATGCCTTCCATTTGACAGTATACTTTGATAACCACCTCACTTTTCTGACATCTTCAATTTCTTCTCTCAATATTTGAAATTGATGGCAGACGAGGATTAGATTCATTATTTGCCATTACATCTTTATGTTTAGAGTATATGGTAAGATCCTCAATGTTGAAGATGTTGCTAATACCTGTGCATTGGTACATTAAAGAAATAAGCATTAGAGCTCATTTTCTTTATAATTTTCTAGGGACCAACATTCCTTAAATGAAGTTTCTAATAAACCCTTTTTAGATATCATTCTAACCTTATGAACCATAACCATATCATCTTCCTCAAATTCAAAAAAACTTTCTTCTTTTCATATTAGCATGCATCTTGTATCTTTCATTATTAATTTTTGATCTCACATCATCATGTATATCTTGTACGTGCTTGCTAAAATTGTGAGCTTCAACACTCAGTCTTGCGTCCAATGGTAAAGTAACCAAATCAATTGGCTTCTAAGAAGTATACCCAAACTTCTATTGACTACCTCTATCTTATGTTTGAGAGTGGAAAAAGAATATTCATCAATTTCCATAAGGTTCGTTAGAAGTACATCTTGATCATAAACAATTCTTAACGGCAGACCATAAAAACAAACAACTTCCTTGGAGAAAAGCTTAGCAATGTGGACAACATCTAAAGTTTTTGAGCATGGGATAAAATGTATCAATTTTTTTAAATGATCCACCACCACAAATATAGAGTAATGTCCTATGATGGTTTTAGGCAAACTAAGCACAAAATCCATGCTTAGATCTGCCATGGTTTGTGTGGCACAAGTAGTGGCATATATAGACCCCTATTTTTCCTTCTTCCTCTAGATAAGTGACATGTGACACCAAAAATATGTCACATCTTTCTTAAGGCAAGGCCAATCGAAATGGTCTTCAACCATTGAGTCTTATCCCTACCAAAATGACTTGCTGCCCCTCCATCTTGTAACTCTCATATCATTTGTTCACGAAGAGAGATATTCGGCAAAAAAAAAAAATCATAAGGAGTTAATCATTATGCAAAGTTTCCCATGCTATCAAACAAACAAAAAAGCAGATATAAATGAGAAAAACCCTATAAAATATTCTTTAGAATCTTGAGATATATAACATATCAAAATCTCATTCAAATCTTGATAAATATGGCAATTATAAAATAAATTTTGATATAATTTATTTAAGGTTTTCCCATTTGGTCCATATATCACAATAAAAAACGTAATATATGAATCGTGGAAATAAGTCTTCTAAAGTGAGTATTATCTATCTTGTATTACTCTATATCGTGTTTCTTAAACAATATTCTTAATGAATGAACGCTATGTTCATCATCTAAAGTTCAACTTCAGTGATATTTTCTAGGAAAAAAAAATGTGTACACGAATAAAACAAAAATGAGAAAGATTCTTAACATAGAGTTTCCAAAAGAGCGTCTAGACCCATTTTTCCAACATGATGTTTAAACTTTAATGATAGTTATGCCCTATATTAAAGGATCGATTATGATCCATGGTTTAAAATCTCGAGCTATGGTGTTTGAATGATACGGTTTCAGTACAATATCATGCTATGTCGACATAGTTTAAGTATTTTTATATAAAATATATTAACTGAAAATAAAAAATTTAATCTAAATATTTTAAAATAAAAATATAAAAATAAAATCAATTTTTTAATATATATATATATATATGAAATTAATGGGATACTTTTATTAGGCTTTAATTAAGCTTATTTAAATTATCTCAATCATAGTTAGGAGTTTATTAAAATTATTAACCTAAATTATTTATTAAAGCCTAAGTTAAAAATCACCCCTCCTACCTTTGTTCCGTTGTTCCGTGTTCCACAATGATCGTGGGCTTGTGCGACACGTTTGGACAGGTCGTTGGGCTCACGCGACGACGCATCCGGGTGAAACGGCTCTAGATTTTAATCTATGGTTGAAAAACAAGGTCTAAATCTTGTTTTGCATGTTTACTTTTTTTCATTGATGTTTTGATTTTACAAAACTTATAGTGGATCAAAACGTTGCATATGCAAAAATTTATTTCCTATAACATTGGAGCATAGTTTTAGAAACTTTATTAGCCATGGAAAAATTTCTCTCCAATCAGCCCCTTTTGTTATTTTTGTAATATTTTCATTTTTCTACGTAGATGAGAATGATGATTGCTTATTTGGCTCCTAACCCTCAAGCTTTGTTTATTCTTAATTATCAGAAGTTATTCACTCTTCTCAGACTGATTAGTCTAAGTTTGACCTATTTAATGATTTTGAGAGCTAAGACATTATCTTGCTTGAGCCCAACATTCCTTTGGTAACTTGTCATAGTAGTTTCTCTATGTGGTGTTTTGTGAATTCTCTTTCTTGTGAACCCTAGTTGATTTATGAATTATGATAGCAATGTCTAATTGTAAAACTCAACACGCAGTTTTTTCTTCAAGGAAAACGTTAGTGTAAGAGATTACCATAGTGTCCCTATTTTAGTAGTCTTGCATGGTTGGACTTCTACTTAGCTTACTGTTGTCCTCATTATAGTTAGGGTGATGTGACTTGTGATCTAGTGGTCACAAAAAGTATCTTGCTTCTTGAGGCCATGTGACTTGTAACACTCCTGCTGAAGAGCGTTCCTGCTTGATGCACAACCATCTTCCTTCTTAATGACAAGTCAGAACACCTTGCATTGAGGAGTATTCTATGGTTGTTTAATATATTCATATGTACTTGATCGAGTCATGCATGAAAAGTAACTGGGTCAATTCTTTAGTGTGCCACATGGATGTCTAACATTTTGGTTAACTAGTGTTATAGTAGTTATTATGAAGGGAAAAAAATCTTTTAGTGGAGTATAGGGAGTATATTTACAATATCTATGAACCAACTAGAAGGGGAGCCTTGGCACAACATCAAAGTTGATGTCATGTCATCCTGAGGTCACGGGTTCGAGTCGCGGAAACAATCTCTTGCAAAATGCAAGGTAAGACTGTGTACAATAGACCCAATGTGGTTAGACCCTTCCCCGGTACCGCAGAGGAGCTTCGTACACCAGGTTGTCTTTTATTTACAAACCAACCACTTGATTGACCTGACATTGGTGCCTTTTTAGCAATTGATCAATTTTTAAATTTTGATTGTGAACTTGTCATAATAGTATGCAATCTAGTTCTTTGGTGAATTTTCTGCTGCCAGAAACATGAATTGTTTAATATTGTTTTCCTTCTTATAACTACTAGTTGGAAGTTATTATGTATTTTCTAGATTTATTTAAATTCAAACGGTGCTTATGAACTTTAGTTAATCTATCTATTGCTGTCTAGGCACTTCTCCATTCTGTTCCTATTGGAAAGATGATAGTTCTCGACTTGTTTGCTGAAGTCAAACCGATATGGATGCAATCTTCTCAATTCTATGGGGTTCCATATGTCTGGTATATTCTCTTTCTTGTCTTGGATATGTATTTTTTTAGATAGTCTGACTAGATATGGCATATGTAAATGCTATTCTTATGTAAAATTCAATTCATTTTATCAGGTGCATGCTGCATAACTTTGGTGGAAACTTGGAAATGTATGGTGTACTAGACACAATTTCATCTGGGCCAAATGATGCTCGACTCAGCGAGAACTCCACAATGGTATGATACATTTACTGGCAAGAGACATACTAAGACATTTGTTCAAGTGTTCAGGTGGTTGTTATACCTTGGTGAAATGGAAAATTACTCTCGGATGTGACATGACACCACTGATTAAAATCTCGAGACGTGTCAATTGACACAGGTGAAATATTTTGTTTTGCCTTCTGACTAGCATGCGAGAAGCTCCTAAACCTCTAATACCCAAGTGGACAAGCAAAACTTAGTGGCTGCCTTTGTTTCAAGAATCTTCGATCCTCTGAACTACATAACCTTCATCAGTGTATTCCGCCAAAAGCTCCAAATTATTCATCACAAGAAGCGTTGAACTGAATTTGCAACTTGATTAGGGAGACACAAGTCAACGAAGCTTTCACAATTCACATTGAAGAAGATTGAGCTGCACAATGTGATTAGTGGCTGAGGTGACGCATCGACCATGATTCTGCAGCTTACATCAAGGATGATTGAGGTAAGGTGAGCGAATAAAACCCTAGGGCACCTATGAAGCTTCTAGGATCCACTCTTTTCCACTTCTCTGCTTGCTGAAGTGATTTTACCGACTCTATTGTACACGAGTTAACAAAGCTTCCCTGGCTCACTATAAAGATGATTGAGGCAACGTGACGTGGTCGGTGATCCACGATTGAGGCAACACAAGTCAATAAAACTTCTGCAACTCACGTTGAAGACAATTGGGGCGAGGTGAGGTGGAACAAAAACCTCGACTCATCTACAAAGCTCCCACGATCCACTCTTTCCACTTCTATTCCACTCGTTCCTCTTCTAACGTCCAACACAGCCATCGGCTAAGGCACCCAACATGCCCAGTTCATCTCGTTCTGGCTGAGAATGAAAGCCTGACTGTCTTCAAGCCTTGATTTTTTTACTGAAATTCTCAACACTATCCTTAAGCTGGACTACATAATTTACATCCTCAACTTCAGTAATGCCTCACTTGTTACAACAGTGAACCAGAAGACTTCAATGAAACTTAGTAAATAATTCTGCTGATTGATCATGACAATTAACAAATAGACATAGAATTCTTGTTTGATATTGTTATTACACAAATATGATAGGCAACAATTGTACTTGGTCCTTTCATGCCATTTCAACTCTTCCACTAGGTGACTACTTACCTATTCAGCATAATATTTCAAAATATGAGTGGCACATTTCTATTCTCCAAATATGCTAACAGTAAGACCAAAGATATCATCTCTGTATAAAGTTGGAATTGTTGGTGTAGTTGGCACCAATAATTGGACTCAGATTTGATGAATGACAAATGATTAAAGTTATTTGTTATGTGATCTAATACTTTTACCAAGTGTGCAGGATTTAATGTTGATGGATCTAAAGGACTAGACACCAGGCTGAAGTCTAGATTAGTTAAGATCTGGTAAGAAGTCTAGGTTAGTTGAGACCTGGCAGAAGGAAGTCCAGTTGGGTTGACAACTAGCTGAAGTCCATATTGGTTGAGATCTGGCAAGAAGTCTTGGTGGATCAAAAGCCTAGTCAAGGAAGTCAGCAACTGGTAAGTAAGGTAAGTCACTAGAGGAAAGTGACTCATTGAGGACGCATTCCCCTTTGAGGGAACTGTAAGCGTCGATTCGACCTAGCGTTTCAGCAAAACTCGAAGTCAGGATCGAACAGTCCGGAGACTATCATATACTACTATCTTTATACTGTGCTAACTCTATTTTACAGTTTATATTTGCTATACTAACCTTTTAATGAAGAAAATAAAAGATGAAAAAAATCAGACTCTAGGCGCCCGAACCTGGTCCGGGAGCCCGAGGGTGGTCTGGGCATCCGGGAGGTTTACAAACTCAAAAGACACCCTACTGAGGTGGCATGCGATGGTTGGCCGGTACACGTCAACAGTCCAAGCGCCCGGAGGTGGATAAAACTCTAAAGATAGAGTTTCGACCCCGGAAGGGACCTTTATAAGGGGCCTCGACCAGCAACTTCCAAACATCAATTCTAACAAGTTTCTCTCCTGTACGCTGCTCTAAAAATGACTCAACGACACTAAAACGCTGCTCTAACAACCGACGCTCCAATCTTTACTTACTTTATTGTCGGTAACTTTTATTTTTCCAGCTTTGCACTTAAAAATTGTAACCTATTCGAGCTTATAGTAATTGTCCAACAAAAGTACTCTCACATGCAGGCCTTGGAGTAGGAGTTGCCACAAACTCCGAACCAAGTAAAATTATTTTTGTGTTAGCGTGATTGCTTTCTTTCTTTTCCTATTTCCGTTGCGTTCTTCTCTCGTGATTTTTGAAAAAGTGAAATGACGATATTCACCCCCTCTAGCATCTTTATAATCCTACAACTACTACTCACTTTATATACTATGCTAACTCTATTTTGCATGTTATATTTGTTGTATTAACATTTTCATGCAGAAAATCAAAAGCTGGAACAATTACACTCCAAGCGTGGGTGCGAGATGGTTGGCCCACACATGTCAGCGGTCCAGGCTCCTTGAGGTGGATAAAACTCTAAGATAAAGTTTCGATGATGGTGCACCACATCAACGCTATGGGGCGATCAGACCAAGTCCAAGTGCCCGGAAGGGCCTTTATAAACAACTTCGACCAGCAGCTTCAGATTATCAATTTAAAGAACTTTCTCTCTTGTGCACTACTCCGAAAACGAATCTACAATGTTGAAAAGCTACTCCAACAAAAAAACGTTTGAGCTTCTTTATTTCTTCTATTGTCAGTATCGTTTCTTTTCTTTCTGCATTGTACTAAAGCATTTGTAATTATTTTGAACTTATAGTGATTGCCCAACGAAAGCACTCAATGTGTGCGGGCCTTGGAGTAGGAGTCGTAGAAGGCTCCGAACCAAGTAAATCTACTTGTGTTAGCGTGTGTCTTTTCTTTGTCCGCTGCAATTAATTTTACTCCTAATTTTTGAAAAAGTAAAACAATGATATTCACCCCCTCTAGGGTCTCTACGATCCTACACTCTAGACTAGTCAACTTCTACACACTTGATAAAAAGGTTAACATATACAAAGTCTAAGTTTAATCTATTTGTCATTAATGAAAACCTAGTTTGATTATTAATGCAAGTTGCACCAATAGTTAGGAGGTTTTTTTGGATAGCTGAGAGATACATAGGAGTTTTAATTTTGACGTGATGTTGATATGATATTGAAAGAGCCCTCGAATAAATTTTATGACTGAGAATGCCCTAAGGCTTTAAGCTAAATAAAATAAATGTTCCACCTATTGATAATGAATGAAAAATTAGTCCCACATTGAAAATTTATTTAGGCTTAATTGTGTGTATTAAACTCAAGTCTAACCTAAGGCCTTGAGACCCACTCACTTGGCTTGTGGCCTGGACGCAGGACACGAGACTCGGTCTAGGGTGACTCAGTCATAGGGCGCTAAAAAACTGGGTTTCTGATTTTTTCTCTAAAGAAAACGGATTTCTATTTTTTTCTCTAAAAAATTGGGTTTCCATTTTTTTATCTAAAAAATCATGTTTTTATTTTCATATAACCCTATAAAAAGCCTCTCTTGGCAACCCTAAATATAAATCCAAGATATACGAAATATCATACATCTTCGAGTCTTTCTTTTCCT
>JBBPFP010000010.1:2584878-2596804 GCA_037974795.1 Kaempferia galanga
TCCTGCCTGTTCATGGGCATTGCGACTCTTTCCTACCCGTTCGAAGGCGTCACGACTCCAAGACTGGTGCCGGGTTCATGCCGGTGCAGGTCGACGGGCAGAACGGTCCGTTTCGACCGTCTCGGAACGAAATTTCTATCCTTGGTTCCATGTTCCGCAACTATTGTGAGCAAGTCGACCCGTGAGACACTTTCGGACTCATAGCTAAACCCGGTTCGGACGCATCGCCAGGCTCGCGCGACGCCTCCGGACTTGTTGCCAGGCTCGTGTGATGGGTCCAAACACATTGTTGGCCCGTGCAATGCCTTCGGACTCATCGCCAGGTCCAAGCAACAAGTCCGAACACGTCATCGATCCCATGAGATGCCTCAAGGTGTCGGTGTTGTCAGTTTCAGTCCACGGGCGAAACGAAATATTTAACCCATATCGGGCAGAACAGCTCAAAATTTTAATCTATACTATCATCAATTTAGTGCTAATTTATTCAACAACCACTACTCTTCCTTTGAAATGGAGTAGTCTACTACTTCCAAATATTCAGTCCGTCTACACATAAACATGTAGTTTTTGGCAAGATTCAAAATCTAGAGCTTTGGCAAAGTTTCAGTCTTTGTCTAGAACAATTGTTTTGGTATGGTATGGATGTTTCCATATATAGTGTTGATAATGGATGGAGTTGAAGAAGGAAGGAGATAAAGCACAAGAAGGAGTTTGTGCTAAGCGGGTTTTAAATCTTGTACCATGCTGGACAAAAGGTAGAAAAATTACTCAAATGCAATACCATAAAGAATATTGTTTGCTTCATCTCCTTCCTCCTTCAACCTCCAAATTATTACCAGCACCATATATTGTAGCATCGACACAATACTATATTAGTATTTTTTCTGTTAAATACTGAAACTACTACACAACTCAAAACTATGGCACAACCCGAGATTTCAAACCTTGGTGTCGAATTGTACGAGTTTTGGTGATTTTGCAGAATGATGCATTTAGACTGTCTCACTAGGCATGGTACGAGATTTCAAATCATGATTTTTGGTGCCTTAATGGTACCTTATTACTTTCTTTGTAGCTTTCCAATGGTGTTTCTCCGGATTACTATGATATCGTCCAAATATTCTATTTACAAATGCAATGTCTCATCTTGTGCAGGCTTGCGCACATATTAGATTTCCAATAGTTGAAGCATATGGACTGTTCTTCATTTCTTCCCTCTTAAAGTCATTCTTTGGACATTGACTTAAACTGAATCTATTATCTTTTATGATAGGAACTACACTTGGGACAAAATCCTTCATTCTAAGTCTCAGCAAAACATTATGGCAAAAAAATTAAAGTACATTCTTTTTTATCTATATTAACAAAAGGGTACTCAAGTCTTACAAATTATTAAAAGAGTGTCCCACATATAATTTTCAATCCAAAAAACTCCTCTGTGCTCCAATCATCTTCAAGTTGCTTTTTACAAAGCACCACACCACCTTAGAGCTACTTTGTATAAAGCAACACCAACATGGAGTTGCTTAGTAGAAAACAGCTCCAAGGTGGAGCCATTTTGACCAAAATTGGATCAAAACAATCCACGGTGGTGTTATTTTGACCAAAATTAGAACAAAATAGCTCTAAGATGGAACTGCTTTCTATAAAGTAGGTGGTGCTATTTTGACTAAAATTGAGTCAAAATAGCTCTAAGATGTAACTCTGTTGTATAAAGTAGGTGGTGCTATTTGGACCAAAATTGAGTCAAAACGGCTTGATGATGGAACTACCTTAGACTAGTTTTATTGATGTAGTTACTTTGGCTCCAAGGTGGAGTTGCTTTGGTTTAGCCAAAACAGCTCCAAGGTTATAACTACTTTGGACCAAGTAGCTCCAAGGTGGAGCAGCTTCGGTCAAAGCAGCTCAAGGCAACTACAAGGTGGAACAGTTTTGCCTAAAATAGTTTCAAGGTGGAGCACACGGGGGTATTTTAGGTAGAAATTTATAGGTGGTGCACTGTTTCGATATTTCCTAAAAGTGGGGTAATCTTTTGATGATAATGATAATAAGAGGCGTCTTTTTTTATTTTCTACCAAACTTTATTAATATAGGTTACTTGACAAAGTCTTACGATACCTCGATGTCTGACTTTATGAATTTCAATATCAATAACATAAGATGCATCACTCATATCTTTAATATCAAAGTTTTTAGAGAGTAATTGTTTCACCTCACATAGGTACTCTTATGATTGGCGCAAATAAAAATGCCACTTAGATATATGATAAGGAAACAAATTATACTCTCACTAACTACCATATGCATCGATCATAATATTTTCTACAAAATTGAATGAAGAGATAACATTATGGAACTTTAGATAACACTTGACAAACCAAATGCCCACCATTACTAGAAAAGAACCTTTGGTTAATTTCATGTAAATCTCATCTTCTAGTACTCCCCGAAGAAAGGTTGTTTTAGCATTCATTTGTTGTAACTCCAAATCAAATAGTACAACAGATGCCATGATGATACTAAAATAATCTTTTTTAGATACAGAGAACTAATTCCTTTTAGTGGATACTTTCCTTTTGAGTGAAAACTTTAGCAACGAATCTTGCCTTATATCTTTTTGTGTTACCATGCGAATCTTTCGTAATTTTAATACCCATTTACATCCAAAGGCTTTTACATCATAAGGCAATTCTACAAGATCCCAACCTTCATTTGGTGTCATAGAATTCATCTCATCTGTCATAGTATAGTACCAATGTTTTGATTCTTTGCAAATCATAGCTTGTAAAACTGTTTGAGAATCTTTCAGCTCCAATAACGCAATCCAACTCTTGTAGATACACTATGTATTCGCTAAGAGTAGATCTTAATGTTGTCTAACCATTTTCTAGAGTATCATGTTGTTCAACTAGTTGTTCAAGAATTTCTTGAACACCTTGGTTTATAGTGTTGTCTTCTGTATTTTGTGGATATTCAGTGATTGTCTAGCACTTATTTGGACTTAAGGGGTGATATGAATGACAAAATCTATCTCTTGTTACCTTATGCTCAAATACCAAATATGATGTAGCACAAGAAGTGCGATTGAATGTTGAAAGGTTTGTAGAGTACAAATCTAAAGAGACTAAGAATCTGAAATTAGATGGTAAAGAAGTGTAGAAAGATTTTATGAACTTAGGTATTACACTAAGGACCATAGGGAGATTGCATCAGGACAATCTTAGAAAATTCTCAAAAATTCAATTTCTACTCCATGTTCTAGCATATAATATATATTTATACTAATAGATGGATTTTTCAAATACAAAAACTAAACTCACAAGGACAAACATAGGAAAAATAAAGTATTCATAAACGCATAAAAAAATATAAAGATTTGTAAAAACTCTTAGTTGACGCTTCAATTTTCCAAGCATTAGAAATTGAAAAACATAGGTATTGCTGAGAATTACAGCACTTTATAGTTGACTCTTCCAAACTTTAACTTTCAAGCCTTAGAACTTTATATCATTTCTCAAATAGGCTAACCATTTTTTAAAGTATGCCAAATTAAAAATTGGACTTTAGAATCTTTATTTACTTCTATAGGAGATCACCACTTGTCTCCATCACTCATTCATACTCTTGAACATGTTGGTCAAAATATAAACTGTCTGCAATCCTACTTTATTAATTAGTAGTGAAAGTATAACTTACTGAATAGTTTCTTGCAAAGAAAAGCATGTTTTCCAGAGATATGAAACCACCACCCCTACATCAACAAAAACAAAACCAAAAATAAAAGAAAGCTTCAGAACCATACAAATGCATAGGAATTGATTGCAGCCTAGCAAAATTCCTTTAGCGAACAAAAGTGTTAATACCTAAAATCAGTGGAAGGATCTTTTCCTTGCCATCCCATATCCTTCCACTGTTCAGATATTAAACCATGGAGTTCAACACCAGGATAAGCAGCACACCATAGGGCCCTCAATGCTTCCTAAGAAAATTTCAGTGACTGAGAATACTATCAGGAAATTCTACAAATATATCAATGCATTTAAATTCAATTAAGAGAAATTAGGACTATTAATTGCAATTCTAGATTAAGACTAAAGCACAAACTTACAAAGTAAATGATTAGCACTTTATTCTTTTTTGTTTCCAAAGAACTACAATACAATACAACAACCAAGTCTAATCCCACTAGGTGGGGTCAGCTAAAAGAACTATAATGACTGTGTCAAAAATAATCAGCTTAAAAAAACCACTAAGTATATCCAAAGTAGCAAATCCTATATTTTTGAACTTTCTTAGATCATTAAGAATCGCTTCAATTACTTACCATCATCGTCAGGAAAAAAAAGTGAGCATAGTAACACCAAATAACAATTGAGATACAAACAAAGTGAAACACTGTCTTTCTAAGTTAAATACCTGATGCTCTTTCTTTGTACTATCATAAACAACAGCAATCCGTCTTTGTAACCTATGCAAACATTCCTCCTGCATGTGTGAATAATCATTAGTTCATGATCTTCGTTCATCTTTTGAATTTCAGAAAGCAAGATCTTATACTATTAATAGATGTCATTCATGCAATATTTGCCCACAGAAGCTAAAAAACCAACACCACAGTGTGGAAGTGGATGAAAGTTAATCACAAAAGAAAATTAGCATCACACAGTATTATCAAGCATAGACAATCGAGTAGACAATGTAGAAAGCATACCAAAATAACGAAAAAAAAACCCTAACCTTTCTAAGATATCTCAATTTCAAAAGCAGAGTCAATAAAAAGCATACCTACAACACCTTTTGTATGCAATATATCTCAATTCCCAATGCAGAGTCTAATAGAATACATAACCTAAACTCATTTACAGGGATTATCATCACCATCCTTGTTATCCATGCTATTATTTGCAGAAAATTGTGAGGGATACATTTGTTATGTATATCAAGATAACCAGCAATATCTTTCTTCTAGCGTCTATTCCATCAGCACAACCATTTAAGCCATTTAAATGAGGGGCATTACTTCATAAATCTAATAAGACAACAATCGATGTAACTAAGAGAATACCTGAGAAGAAGTAAGATCGAATATTAAGTGAGCCTCAGTTTTTATTCCCTGGGCACAAACACATGAGATACCTCTTCCAATCCATGCAGCTGATCCTGTGACAGGTTCCACAGACAGCTTATAAACAGAAAGAACACTAATGCAAGAAGAGAGACCAAAGTTTGTGCACATATTTAGGCAATGCTAGAGAACAAAGTTCATAGTATCATCAAAATTACATTCAGAAAAAAAAAAAAATAAAAAACAAGAAGAGAGACTCAAGCCCGTGCAGATTTAAGCAATACCAGAGAACAAAATTCATAGCATCATCAAAGTTTATACTATAATTCTGTGCAAGGTTTCTATCCCATAATGGAACAAAACAATTTTAATATGTAACATGTTGTCACTCCACAAACTTCCACACATGCTAAAGTATGGCAAGAGAAATTCTCAAGAATTTAACTCCACAAACTTCCACACATGCTACACTGTCTTTAAGGTCATGACCAATGCCCCAGTTAGTTCTATAAAATTGTAATTCGCTAGTTATTCTAGATGCTCGCCAAATCTTTAAAAAAAAAAATAGAGGTTATTTATATTCCTCAGAAACTCCCATCCACATCCTACTTCTTCCAAGCCCAGGATAAACCCAAGGGGATGGTCTACAAGGTTCATAACTACTCTTGCTATAGGATACTTACCTAGCCAACACTTAGATCCAACTCTAACCAAACTTTTTTGTTTCACCCCTAATTTATTTACAAAATAGAACTATAACAATTGGCGAGTCAATTTAATCAAAACTTTGATGTACAAACTAGTGCAAATACTTGACCATGCTTCAACATGTGGTGAAGCATGCCTAGATGAGTTCAAATTCACTTTATTACTTTAATCCTTTCCACTATAACAATTAGATAGCCAATCAAATTAATATTTATTGCATCATATTGTGTCAAACACAATGAAATTCTAATCTACTTTTAGATAGTTTGTTTATTAAATGAATCAAAATTTTGTACAAAAATAAATAAAAGTTAAACAAAATCTAACAAATTGAAAGTTTAAGATCAATGCATTGAAGATGTTTTTGTCATGAATCATCATCAACTCCATTTATAATAGATTCTATTAAATAGAATTATACTATATTATTTTACATTTTGTAGAATGCCAAAATAAATCTTTAACATATTTGGCTCTCTGAACATTACAATTCATGATTTGAAAACTCAATAACATTTATAAAACCCTTGATTTGACAATTTTATAGTGTCGTACTCCATGGCATAAACAATAAAGGAGAGATTAGTCTTGTTAACCAATATTGAATTTTGATGATTTACTAGAATAGTAAATTTCAATCATACCACTTGACATGACATGAAATTTCAAACCATGACCACAAGTAACAAAAGAATAAACAATGTCTTAGAATGAAAAGCCATTAGAAAAAGAAAGCACATCTTGAAAAATGGAAGCATGAACTTGCATATAAAAATGCTTAGCTTCGTACCACATTCCAAAGTTAAAACGTCAAATAAATGTGCTCAAGAAATTTACCAAGTTCATGAATACAAACATAAAATGAGTATGCGATGAAAATGAAGGATTAATTAATTAATCTATTGACATGTTTAAATTTGTTCATATCTAGCATAATGTATTCTTTTTGCTTCAAATATAACACATTAAATTTCTATTTCCGACAGATAAAATGTTGAGGTGGTGTTTAACATGGCATTATGCCATGTCATGAAATAAATTGTGTGGGTGTCAAAAAATCATATTTAAAAATTCAAAAGTGAATTTTTTAGGTAATCACGTCTAGAGCAACCCAAATTTAGAATGAGTTCAAGTTTCCATTATCCACGCTATTATGCAAGCAATCAACTTGTTGACAAGAAACAATGGCACATCAACACCATATTATTAGTTTAATAGTAGTGAAATGAAACTTAATGTGTGATATATTGAGAAAAAATATATGCTAGATATGGGGGAAAAATTATGCTGTGTTAGATTTAAAATAATGAATAAAGATTGTGCTAGATTAAATAATTAATTAACTCTAAAACAAAATACACTTTATTTAAGTGACCATTGGATAAAATGGATATATCTTCCTCTTCTTCTCTCTGCTTACGATGGCTTGCGGTAGGGTAAAGCAGAATCAATTAAGTTCTATTCGAAGTATTGATTAGGGGTTCCTAGAGGATTAAAAGAGTTAATTTTCATTTATTAGAAAGCACTAAGATTACTTAGTGATGAACTAATATGTTGTAATGTTAATTTAATTGCATTTGAATCTAATTTAGTTTGATTTGGTGCTAAAATGGCTAATTAAGGTTGTATTTAGGTTTGCTTAGGGTTATTCAGTTTAAACCTTGCTATGCTGATGGTATTTCCCTTGCAAGTAATGACATGAGCCTTTTAAAGATTGCAAGCATTTTTATAAAAAACTTCAGATATGAATGATTGTGGTGAAGCCTCTTTTGTTGTCAGAAACTGAGTTTCAAAGATATAAATATCATGGGTTGGATACTCTTTCAAGAATTCTGCATTGTGTGTGCTTCAAATGCTCAACATTCAAAATCATAAAATTGGAGATTCCCTAGTGTGAAGGAGGATAAATTGCGTCAGGTTAATGCCAAGAATGGCCATATGAAAACTCTCATGAAGAAAATTCTCTTTCTAGTGTCACTAGAAGTTTGATGTGTGCTCAAGAGGCCTGATACAGTTTTCCTTGTAAGTTTATCAATGGATATATACATTTAATTCTAGAAGGAATGATTGGATTGAAATTAGTAGTCTTACGTATCCACAAACAACTAAGAGTTGAGTGCTTGTCAGTAAAAGGGTGGATTTTTAGAGATGATTGGCTAGTCAAATTCCATGAAGTATAATTCTCATTATATTTTAATGTGAGGAAGAAGAGTTATTTTGCGAAGAATAGTTAAACAAACACCTACTACTTCTACAATGCATGCTAAGTTCATTTTATGTTATGAAGAATCTATACAAGCTAAATGAGTAAGAAATTTTTCTTCAGGAGTTATTTATAGTTAATTCCATCTCTAGAACTCCACAAATATATTATGATTATATTGTACAGTGTTTTTCTATAGAGAATAAAAAAAGTCAGGTGAATCCAACATACACTCAGGACGTAATAAGAAAAAAAGAAGATAGCACATTAATGCTAACAAAATGACAAGTTGATGAATTCAGCAAAGGACTAAGACCCATAATTTTGATAAAACATAATTTCAATATGGGTTTCTTAAGTCTTTTGAGGTTTTTAGTTAAAGGTACTTTATTCTATTTGTCTTTAAAGACATTTAGATTTTTGACCACTCATATAATTATGATGATCTTTTTTTGATATTTATATTTCCTTATGTCTATACGGGCATGTTTAAGGATGCAAGTGTTGAGAATAACATATTTCACTTAAGTATAAATGACAATGACACCTTTGTGTCTAGAGATTTATCATAAAGTTTTTAAAAGGAATATAATTAGAAAGTTTGTTTTTAATATAATCAGAGAAAAGATATGAAAGAAGCTTCTCCTATATATATGGTTTTAGAGAGATCACAAAGTATCTTTCACGTACAATTCATGAGAAATATAGATTTACAGTAAAAGTATGCCTACGATAGTTGTTGTATTCTACTATGCATTCACATTTGAACCATGTTAGTGAACTTATTAGTATTTGTGACCTAAATTTTGGCTTGACGGGACCATATTATTTGAAATATTGGCATACATGTTGAAATATTGGCTTATGATTTTCGTACCAGACACATTTAATCTTGATAAAATTCTGCCAGAAACATCAATAAATATGTTTCAAGAAATTTACTTGAGAATATCGACTTCAATATATGTTCCAAAATGATATATGAAAATGCAGCTTAATACTTGACTCCGTCAATGAAATGCTCAGAAAGAGGGAAAGGCGAAGAATTTTGCACATACCAGGAGGTGGATGATAACCGTGTCCTCGACCAACCGGCTGAGATATTCTCCTCGACGTCACATAGGAGCCACCTTTCCCGTCCATATCCCCTCTCTTTCACAAGCACACCCTGCCGGCAGCCAAACTCAAATCCCCGTCTGGTGCGCAGAAAACAAATCCATGATCATTCCCTTTATCATCCCCTTCCCCCGTGAGCCGCATTGACCAATGGTTATTCCGGCACAATAAAACCCCGACCAAAAGTTAAAAAAAAAATGAAATACAAACCTCTCCAAACTCCGGCGAAGCCACAGAAATCGAAGCGTCGGGTCGTCGGTGTCGTCGGGGGGTGGGGGGCGGGGGGGCGTTGAGAGCTCTTCCCTTCCAGATATATATTTGGGGTATCTTCGGCCATCGCATTCTCGTCCCTCTCTCTCTCTCATCGCGCTTCTGTCAGAAGGAATCCAAAACGGCTAATCGAGGAGACGTACTTTTCCTAATCGAGGACAACACAGCGAATTTACCAAAATTCAATTATTTAGTTCTAAATTCCACATCGGCATCATTAATTATGCTATTGAAGAAGATCTAAATTCCACATCAGCATTATTAATTATTCGGTTGTGTAAAAACTTATTAAACATTCAAGTTTTTTGAACCACGCCTCTAACTTTGGAAGGAAAAAAAAATTAAAAACACATATATATACTTTTTACTTATTAAATTCTTAAACCACACTCCTCGATCACTCACCAGGGATAATTTTAAAATAAAATAAACATTAAAATTATATTTAATTAGATGTAATATAATTAAGTTGGTAATGTAATCAATTTTATAATATAATATAATGTAATATAAATTATATTATTGTTTGAAAATGTATTATATCTAATCTTTTATTATATTAATAGTTATATTTTTTTATTTAGTGTCTATTATTTTTTATTTAAAATTTAAATAATAATAAAAAAATGAGAATATAGAAACACTCGTGGGGCTATAGAGATACGATAGAGACTTGTTCGTGAATTCCAGTGAGTTTAAGTCCAGTTAGAAGTTTTGGCTAAAATTCTCAAAATAGTAAAAAATGAGAATATTAAATGAGCACAACATTCGACTTGGTTTTAAAATTAACTAGGTTAAGTTCAAGTAGTAATTTTGGTTGATAGATAGATCCTTGGTTCACAATCCTGCTTCTTTTCTGGTTCATATCACGAGTGTCATTGGATCAAATCAAGGATCCATGTATTAGTTCCTCTTGATATGATTCAACGACCCTTCCTAATATGGACTATAAAGAAATCAAAAATTATGGACCAAAGAATCTGCTCACTTTTAGTTGGGGATCTAAAGGCCTGGTGTAGTAATTTTAAACATGTAATGAGATTGTCAAATACTTTTGCCCTCATTGATAAGTTTAAACAATAATATTGGTAATAGAAATAAGCATAAAAGAAATCACATGTACTAATCACGAAGGCCATTAAAATCTATGTCTAGGTCCAATAAAATTGGGGTCACTAATTTTTTATATTTTAATATTATTTAAATTTATTTAAAAAATATTCACTCTTTAGATTAATTTTTTAAAAAACATTAATTTTTAATTTAAATCGTTTTAATTTAATTTATTATTGATTTTTTAAATTATATATTATATTTTTAAAAACCTAATCAACTCTTTCTTTTTTCGCATTGATATTTCAAAAATGTGTGCATAACAGTCGTCGATCCTTTTTTCTCTCTCATTCGTGTTCTTATACTATTTTCCTCCCTTACTAGTGATCTTGTGCCCTTCTCCTCTCTCACTAGTTATAGCTCCCCTTTTTCTTCCTCATCGGTTATTTCTCTTCCTCGCCCTTTTTTTTCTTCCATATAACAACAAAAAAGTAAGGATTTATCCATTCAATGCTAAATAATATGTCAATTTTTTTAAACATCAAATTGATTTAGATGTAAAAAAAATGAGAAAAAGAAAAAATGTATTCAATCTCAAAGTACATTTTATAGATTTGTTATTAATATTAAAAATCAATTGAAAATTTAAATGAAAAAATCAATTGAATTTTCACTCGAAAATAATATTTTAGAAAAAAATAATAAATTTAGAATTAAAATCAATACTTAATATATTAAATCTTATAAAAATAATTTGTTATCAATGCATGGATAACCTATAGTATTATTGATAATACTTGTTAGTATAACTTTAACCGAAAGAAATTTTTTAAACTTAAAATTAATAAAGTCAGATTAAATAATTTAGCATTTTTTAATTAAAAATATTTATTTTTAAAATTTGAATATGAAAATTTAATTAGATTTTTTATATTTAAAAAAATTAGGAAATAGAATTTTATATAATTTTTTTTTAAAAAATTAATATTAATTTTTTTAAAAAATATTAAAGATTTAAATATGATTTTTGCCTAGGACCTAAAAAATAGTTGAGACGGCCTTAGCTAACACATGACATTAATATTATTTGGCAAATTCTAGACTCCTACTCTACGAGTTATGATCTATCAGTGAAATCACTCAAGTCACAATGTCACGCCTTGAGAGAAGCCCCTATCCGATAACAATCAGGGAGTATCTCCCCTATAATAGTGACAATTAAAACATGGCCAACACAGCTACTCAACCAGCCAACATGGTTGGAACATAAAACGCAATCATGAGTTTAAACAACCACATGGCTGGAAATAAGTCACAACCACGCAGTTATAACTATAGCCTACACAGCTGGAATAAAAATACAGTGAAAAATGAAACCAATATTCAGCCCACATGGTTAGAACAAACACAAAACACAAACTGCATGCCGACATGACTTACACAATAATACAACTCAAACATGAATGAAAGTAGCCATAAGGCTCAAAAACCAAATACCAAAACAGCTAAAT
>JBBPFP010000010.1:2598015-2613522 GCA_037974795.1 Kaempferia galanga
AGACAAGAAAAACTAAGTAAAGGGATTATGTTATAAGAAAGAAAAGAAACTAAAATCTTAAATGAAAATAAGAAAGAACTTGGGTTGCCTCCCAAGAAGTACTTGTTGTAGGTGATTGGTTCGACCCCTCATTAGATACATCTAAATCTCGCACATGGAGGGGTAAAATATTTCAAAACCCATTTACCATGGGTTCTTAGTCTCTAAAAAATTATGCTCGCCTTCAAAAGTTCATTACAAGGTTGCTCTTTCCACGATTGTGGTGCAAAATATGTCCTGCCACCAACATACTTGAAAAGATATTAGTTATTAACTTTAGATATAAAAAATACAATCTTTCCATCGCCAATCACCGAAAAGAGTGGATTGTCGAACATGATTTCACATGTGGGTAGGGGAGGCTCTTCTAGGTTTGTGACACTTTGAGGTGTTTGAATTAGTATAGTACACTCCACTGTCAATGCCTCACTTACATGTTCCTCAAGCTCCTCTTTATTATATTCACTTAATTGATACTGTTCCAAGTTGGCATTTTAGTGCATAGTTAGTCCATGTTATTGCACTTAACATTCATTTTCTAGATTTCCTCGTGCATTTGAGCTTGTGAGGTTAAGATGTCCTCCGCCTACTTCTCAATTCTATCCCATTGAGATAGTGGTCCTCCTCTTGGTTTTTTCTCAAACAATTTAGGTTCTTTCATTTGGAACTATATGTGTGAGACTGTGAAGAGACCATTACTTCAAGCTTTCTGTTGAGATCATTTATTGATGTTTCCAAGTTGTGTAATTTGATGTAATTTTCGATTATATAATCTGCTCACAATATACATTAGGAGATTTCACAGCAGTTATTTGTTTGGACCTTTGAATTGAAGCATCTAACATTGCATTCAAAGAAAACATGTCTATCTGAAAGATAATAGTGAGAACATGATAGACATGTAGTAGAAACAAAAATCCAGAATAAAAAAATTAAAAAGAAAATACAGAAATTAAAAACAAAAAGGAAAAATGTCTATAGTAACGCAAATGCTGATCAATGTTAATAAAAAATGCTCTCTGGCAACGACGCCAAAAACTTATGTCAATTTCGCAAGCGTACGGTTATAAAAATATCGTCAAGTAATAAAAATATCAATCACACATGGACTATTGATTAAGCACTAGTTGACTTCACTTGGTGAATTATCTAGACAATCGAAGGATGGTTTAGTAACAAACAACTTGAGAGAGAGAGAGAGAGAGCTTAAGAGAAGAGGGAGAGAGTGAGTGAGTGTGAGTTATGGTGAAGTTGGATTTGGGGATGAATCTAGGATTTCAATTTCATTATAATACTAGTTAATGTCCCTATGTATTGTTCATCTACCTAACTCCATACTTACACTCTTGTAGGGCTTCTAACTAAAGTTCGACGCAACCCTACGAAGATTGCATCGAGGAGTTTACCCAAGTTCCAATACCATTAAATAAAAGAGTAACTTTAGAAAGTCTAGTTAAAGGGACATCCTAGCCCCTGGTCATACAATCGCTATAGTTATCCGATTTACTTTCTATTGGTATATTAATGCAATTAAGTAGAAGAGGTAACCTAGAAAAACTGGTTAAAGGGATATCCTTAGGGCCAGGGTCATACAATCGCTAGATTATACAAGTTACTCCCTAACATTAATCTGAGGAAAATTTCTCAAACTCTAATTAGCTTTCCTTGTAGGAAGTGCTCTTTGTTTCAAGGAAATGTCGTAGAATGTAAGGATATCCTTTGTCATACGTGGTCATACAATCTAAAGCACCTTTTTGACACAGTGAACAAAACTCTGCATCTAAATGTATTGACCTCACACACATTTCATCAAACACATATAAGGCACAACACAAAAGAATAATGGCATAAAATATATCATTGAATAAGAAACCGACCAAATACATAGTTCATATATCAATATCACAACATTACTACTACATCATAGATAGATTGGGAGATTTACTCCATTACGAAAAATTTAACCAAAGACACAAAATAAAGCATTATTATAATTCAAAACTGAAGATAGAGAAGAAGACATACTTATCGATGAGATTGGCGGTGTTGTCGGGATGCTTCCTTGCCCAAAAAGGAGGATGGATCATCAAGATCGGCGGCAGATGGAGGCTCTAGGTTCCCCCTAGGGGGAGAACCCTTCCCCAAGGAGAGGGGTGAAACTCCAAACTAAAGATTAGAACATAACCCCTAATAAAGGGGAGAAACCCCCCTCTTATAGGCAGGGGCACGACTGTGTCATTTGGGGCACGACGTCTCCTAGCTTGGCTCTGGAAGGGGGCACGGGAAGGGGGCATAGCCATGTAATTTCACACGGCCACACTCTAGAGACCCTCTAGTGGGAGGCATGGTCATGCCTTATGGTACAACTTGCCCCTACTCTCTGTTTGGAGGCATGGGTGTGCCTCTAGGGCACGACCTGCCCCTGTTTTGCTTCGGGAGAAGGCACACAGCCGTATCAGGGGCAGGGTTAGGTTGTTGGATTTTCACAAGTTGTTTCAATGTGCGCCTTTTCTCTATTTTTGCTTCAATTTGCGTCCTATCAATCAAAGCAAGGCAAGAACATATCTCCAAACAAATAAAATGGAAGTATGACATAATAATGGAATAGGGTGCTATAAACATAGATTATACTCATGAAATGCAAGTAGATCTGCATCAAACAATGCCTAAAAACATATATAATCTACGCACATCAAAATTCCACCTCAAAACTGTTAAAATGTTTTTACCAATCAAGCATTGCAACTACTATCTTTCAATCAAATTTTTAACGCATCAAACAACCAACTATCCAATTATAATCCCAACTCTTTTTTTGTTTTTTAAATAATTCCAAACTCTTTTAGTTCAACTATATTTGATATTTCTCTGTCCAACGTGATATATTTAAAATTTCAATGTTAATTTCATTAGATATATTTTTATTATTGTAATTTTTTTTTATCTCCCTCAATACCTACTCACCTTTAAGCGATCTTTCACACTCTATGAATGTGTAAATATCTATACCAATGCACTTGTTTTCCTCTTCTCTTTCCATTCTACTCCTAATTCATGGAAAATAATGATTTCTTTTTCTCTGCTTTACCTGTGTCTATTGTCTCTACCTTTGCATTGTCATCCTTGCTCACTATGAATTCTAAAGTGCAATTGTATATGTAGTCTTGTGTCAATTGTGCATTATGATGACACAAAGATAATGCATATTTCATCCGTTTTTATTTTATTTATTTAAGTAGCGTATGACATGCTGACCTGGGCCGATCAATGGGTGCCAACTAGGACAACACTACTAGGCACGGAATTGTGAGGTCCGTCGTGACCTTGTGGTAGATCGTGGGTCCGCCGCGACCTTACGATAGCCAGATCCCTTTTCTTTAAAAAACTCTTTTTTTTTTCGTTTTTAAATTTTTTTTCCTTTTATTATTTTTTTCTTTTTTCTACCCTGCTTCTGTATTTTTTTTTTTATTTTTCCACCTGAAATTACTTTTTCATCTATTAATTTTTTTCTACGTCTATCAATAGGAGAAATATATATATATTTATATATATATTCATCCATCTAATGTTATTTTTTTTCCTTCGTACTTCCCTAAGGTAAACATAGGGAAAAAAGTCTTTTTAAAGATAAGAATACATATTATTAGAAAAGCTAAAAAAATATAATATAATATCTAATCTTATAAAATATACCATTATTAATGAATTAGATTATTTTATATATAAATTTAATTTAACATAATTTTAATTGATCATAATAAATTCAAATTGAATTTAATCTAAACCTACTTAATCGTGCCATGTTTACTTGGTGAAGTTGAGTTAGTTCTAAATCGACTTTTACTCAATAAGAATAGACATTTCATGAGATAATATTAAATCTAACTTAATAGAAAGCATCTATGGTAATCAAATATTAATAAAAATATTTTTTTAATTAATTTATTTTATATATAAAAAAGTAATGAAATCATTTTGACATGATACGGTATCAAAACTACATCGTTCTAGTTATAAACCGAAACTCTACTTAAAATTTTAACCCTTGTGTTTGATGGGTAAAAGATTTAGTTGGATGTTGTTCCTTTTGAATAGGCTATTAATATGTTGAATTTTTCATTGAACAAAATGACTAGCCTTCCTTTTGAACTAATGTTATTTATCCAGCTATTTGCTATATTGGAGTTGTTGACCTCACTTAGTGGGATAATGGTTGTTGTTGTATGATTGTAGCATTTGTGAGAGGGGGTGAATCACGGGCGTTTAAAACAAACAGAGTTCTTTTTAAAAATCAAAAAGATATGTAGCGGAAAAGAGACAAGAAAATAATACACGGTCGATTTACTTAGTTCGGAGCCTTCGACGACTCTTACTCGAAGATCCACAGTCCTTCGAACCGTATCAATGGATAATCCACTAAATCCTCTTCTAGTAACGTCAGGAGAGTGAATCGAGTACAAGTACGAAAAATAAGAAAGTGTAACAACCTACACTTTCCTTTTGTAAGATGAAAAGACGTACACAAAAAAAGTTACCAACACTTTAGGAGATTTGATCGTGCTCGGGTGTTGGTGTCAATCTGCTTGCAGTGGTCAGACGTCGTAGATCAGTAGAACAACAGCAAGAAAGTCGTAGAGCTCGTAGAAAGTTAGTTGATCTTAAGTTGTTGCTCGAACAGGGTTTATAAAGACTGCGGAAGGCGCCTTCAGCTGCAAGCTTTATTCATGTTTCCTCGGTGTCGATAAACCCCGAGACTTGCAGTCTCTATCCTCTGGAAGGCACCCTTCAGAGCTCTCTGAGGTGCCTCCAGCGTCAAGCTCAAGGCACCTCCAAAAGCTTGCGAGGCGCCTCTGTACCCTCCCGCGTGAAGTCTTCTACCAAGTGCTCCGAGGCGCCTCCAATCGCACAGAAGGCGCCTCGATCGGAAATCTTTCGATCAACCTTGTCTGGTAGACTTTTTTTGACATCATGCTAGGATTGTGGAGAGGTTGTCTAGTGTTGCTGGTGCCATAAGGTTTTTTTAGCTGGACCTATTTTAGATGCTTAGTTTAGATACCATACATGGCATCTTATCTTTTACTTTGAGTTTTTCTGGGCTATGATTAGTTGATTCAACTGTATTGAAGTCATTTTTGTTGTGGACATCCCAGATGTAATGTGCTTACATTTGATCCCAATCCTTCCTTTAGAAGATTTAGTCATATCTACTACTTTTGTTCCTTTATGTAATTTGAGTTGTCAATAACACTTTTTCCTCAACAGTGATTCTCCTATTCAAATGCAAGGACCATTTTATACATTGAAGGACACATCTTATTGTTGAAGTGGGGATACCTTGACATTCTTATTGAATGGGTTCCATTCTGTTGGTTCATGAATGAAACTATTTTGTAAAGATGATATGGCTGGAATACCATTTATGGCAATGAATTACAACATTTGATATAGTCACAAATATGAAGTATAACGCCCCCAAGGCACGACTAGATGGTCAGAGGCGTAGCGGCTGAATCTTGAAGTCGAGGGTTTGATTACAGAGTAGTGCATTTATTGGACGCGGCTCGAAATCCTAGCGTGTTGGGCCTCTAGGTTGTGGGCCAATTCATTTCTTGGATTTACTTGATGGACGGAATGTAGGGACGGACCGTCTATCCCAGGATTAGTCGGATTGTAAGATTTGGATACTTGGTATATTAAATGAATTATAACATTCAAGGGTTTAGTTTTTTCACTCTAGGAAGAAGATAGGAATCTGAAAATTTTGTATTTCATTTTATTTTAGCATTTTCACGATTTAAGAATATAATATGACATGGAATGAATTGAAAACAACACAATTCTTTATCTTTCTATTGGCAGATCCATTTCTGATTCATGTAACTTTTGATCCGAAATTTCAAGATTACACTGTTTTTTTCTTTCTTTTTTTCTCTTTAAAGTTTCTCCAGTTCCTCTCAAACTTTCTTGTTAATTGTTTCCGAATGCCAATTTACTAATCATGATCATATTTGAATTAAAAATTATTATATTGTTATAGTTGTTTAACTTTTCTATAGTGAGTATACTATTCAATCTATCTAATTGATAACTCCATATAAAAGGTTTATATAACCATACAACATAAACAGCATAGAATAATCAAATATTAATCAACAATGTAATAATGTGCATATAATTGAACACATACAAAGCAAGTGTTAGTTAACACTTTCAAGTTATGGCACCAAAAATTTACCTTGTAGAAGTTTTCACAACCACAAGGATAATGCTTACAAGGTACAACACTAAAAATCTACCTTACAGAAGTGTTTCACTATCACGAGGACTATTCCTATATGGGTACAATATTATAAAAATAGTATTTGATTTGGTTCTACCTAAATTTGTTCAAATCAACCACAATTTATATTTGTTAGATGTCCATATACACGACTTCATATATTTCCACCTTGTTCTACATTTTATGCAAACCACATATCAGGGACCTCATGCCCTATATGCCAGGCAGTCTTGTTGCAAAAGCCAAGGGAGACACATGAAGGCTAGTAAAATCATGTTTCAAAACTTGAAGCTTCAACTTTTGAATGGTTTCTAGTTCTTTGCCTTTTATTGTGAAGTTTAGTGTATGTCAGTATGTGTGTGTGTAAACATTGTTGTTTCAATTGTGCCCAGCTTACCAAATGAAAACAATTCTTCTCGATCTTTTTATGCAATTAATTGATCTGTTTTGTGTGACATGTCTCTTTTTGCAGTGACTATCTGTTCAAACTTTTGCTTATTGGAGATTCAGGTGTTGGAAAATCATGTTTACTTCTAAGATTTGCGGTAAGATGCAACTTGCATTTCTGCTTATTATTTATTGTATCCTATATTTCAAATATAGCAATAGATGTTGAGTTCGTAGTTAAATTTAACACTGTTGAAATTCATTCTTCTTATCATTTGAGAATGTTGTTACAAAATAATTTGCATAACAAGTCAAATTGGAGATATCAAGTTTCATGTTGTTCTCAATGTACCAGTAGTTTTTCTTCTATCAGTCAGGAAATACTTAATCGCAGGATGTTATGTGAATATAATTTTATTATTTTCCCCAATGTGAGAATTAATGACACTAGTTAGTCTGAATTCATGTTTGTCTAGTTTCTATAATTTTCTCTTACTAAAATAGCATTTACCTTTTACAATATGATTAACACAGTTTTATCTTATGGCAATTTCATACATACCTTTTAAAACCCACAAAATTGCGCATATTTTCCATTATAAATTCTAATATTGGACATTTTCCTTAGATATATGAATCTCTCAAGTATAAATTAAGCTCGTGCATCCACAATGCCCTTATCATAATCTTGATTACTATTTGGTTTCAATTTTCTTATTTTTGTCTTTATTGAATTTTATTTTCTTTTAATTCAACATTCATTCCATAACATTAAATAGTAGTATTTAAAAATAAATATTAAAAATTATTGATAAGTGATTCTATCAAAGCCAATTCATATAATGCATAATATTAAAGAACAATATTGTAAATTACAATATTCTTTCCCTAACTATTATATTTAATGCTATGGGCCTTTACTGCATGAAGACTCTGCAGGACCTGTTAATTTCTTTATTTTTTTGTAGGATGACTCCTACTTGGAAAGTTACATCAGCACTATTGGAGTTGACTTTGTAAGCTATAGCTTTTTAAAAAAATAAAACCATTGAAATATTTGACTAGATCATCTGACAATGTCATGTCTTCTTTTCAGAAAATACGCACAGTCGAGCAGGATGGAAAAACCATTAAACTTCAAATTGTGAGTTTCTTTACCATTTTACTGTAATTTCTTCCAACTTCAACTGTTAATTTTCATCCAACGTTTTATGGCCACTAAAAACCAGATAGTATCTTTATGTAAAACTTGAAACACCCTTGATGTTGAAGTGGTTTGTTTAGCATAGGTATGAATCTCAGGTGGGACTGGCCGGTCTGACCGAAAAAACCAGAACTGGATCCTAGTTCAGTCTGATTCTATGAGAGGATTTGATTTGCAATTGAATTAATCCTAGTTTGACCAGCCAGTTATGGTAAATCGGGTTTTGCAAAGCTATAATTGTCCAACAATACTGCTTATTGCTATTTGATAATGTAGGGGTAAGATTGTCTTTCAATCATTAAAATCATTCAATATTAACAAATCATTTTCTTTACTGAACTGAAACACCAAGCTCTAGGCCACTCTTCTTTCATTCTGGGCTATTATCTTGCCAATCGCCACAACCCTCATGCCTCAACCGAAGTGCTACTGATTTGATTCATTTTAACTGATGTTTTAATAGGAGGCAAATTTTTCATATCAAATATTGTTTAACTTTTACTTTATATATATATATGTGTGTGTGTGTGTGTGTGTGTGTGTTTTAATATCTTTGTAACTTGTTTTGTAATGTGAATTTGCGATGATTATGTTTTTAATAAAAGTTAGATATTTTGTGCTTGAGATGTATAATTTACAAGGTATAGCTTCTGTTTGGTATTTAACATTAGTATTCAATGACTTATCATAGATATGATTGCAAATTTTACATTTTTAGTTTTTATGAATATTATTCTGTTAGCTTCTAAAAATTAGATATATGTTTATATTTGTTAATTTATAGATTCCCGATTTCCGGATATTAATTAGGCTGACTAGGTTCATTTCCAGTTCAACATGCAATTCAACCAATTGATTCACTGATTCAACAATGAACCACTGACTCAGCTTTTCTGGTTTGACTCTCATAGCTATGGTTTGTTTAGTAGGCTTGTGGAGTTCGTATCACTGGCATAGTCAAGTGTGAATCTTTTAGAAGCAGAGTTCCTTTTTGCTGGGGTTCTAAAGATAAATGAATTGAGTAATGCTAATTGCAAAGCATTTGGTTGTTATTACCCTTTAAATGCAATAATTATTTCATTATTTTTTTTATGAAATGTTTTTTTTTTCATTAACGATCAGCCAATAATGAGATGATGCTTTTGTGGCATCGCAGTGGGATACTGCTGGGCAAGAGCGCTTCAGAACCATCACAAGCAGCTATTATCGAGGTGCTCATGGCATCATTGTAAGTCTAAAGTTAAAATTAATGTCACGATTTCGTAGCCTATTGATCTTATTAAGCTACTTGTTCATAAACTCTGACTTTTGTAGGTGGTGTATGATGTGACAGACCAGGAGAGCTTTAATAATGTGAAGACTTGGCTAAATGAGATTGACCGATACGCAAGCGATAATGTGAACAAGCTTCTGGTGGGCAACAAGAATGATCTTACTGCAAAAAGAGCTGTATCATATGAGACAGCCAAGGTAATTTATTTCCCTGGATATTCCAAACCTGTTTGATTATGATTTCCCACATTTTAATCAATAAATTGGATCTGCCGCAGCATAGGGACTAGTCAATTTTTACTATTTAGTGCCATAATTTTCATTTCCCACAATATAGGCATTTGCCGATGAGATTGGTATTCCTTTCATGGAGACTAGTGCGAAAGATGCTACCAATGTTGAGCAGGCGTTCATGGCTATGACTGCTGCCATAAAGAATAGGTATCTCTTCAATTGCTTCACCAACTAATACAACGTTGGCTTCCTTTTATTATTTTACTGATTGTTTGAGCATGTAATCAACTGTGTGCAGGATGGCCAACCAACCGGCCGGCAATAATGCAAGGCCACCAACAGTACAAATCCGTGGACAACCTGTAACCCAGAAGAGCAGCTGCTGCTCTTCCTGAGAATTCACGATTGCATGTAAAAACTACCTGCTACTCTGATACAATGCCCTGCCCTGTGTTGCGTTCATTGCAAGTTTGACGCATTGATTCATACCTTACTAGTCATTTAGTTGTACAAATTGAATATTTCTATTATAATGTCTGCTATTTACCATACGAATTTGGCATACAACTTGGTCAAGTCTCATGTAAGACATGCTTGGAAACAATGTTTCAAAAAGTGTTATGCCCGTGTATGATTGATGAGGGTGAGGTACATGTAACGTAGGCCTGTACCTTGGAAGAGTGCCACAGTTTGCAACCTACAATCATAAGGCTCTTGGTGCCTCATGAAAAGATGAAAAGAAAAAACTGGGATCTTATCTAGTCAATTAAACTTATATATGCCTGGATGAGTTTCATAATTCTAGGTTTCGTTACTGGAGTATTTATTGGCAAGAATGAAGTATTATTGTAACCATGTCTAATTACTTGCATAACTTTGCTCGCATTAAGCATATCAAATCATGTAATTAATTTAAGCAGTTGTGTGTCAGTTGTTAATAAAACACTCGAATGAACATTGTGGAGTCTTAGGAGAGTCCGAATGATACGGTATGGAAGAGCATTTCGTCAAAAGCGTAAGCTGTTTTGAATTGTAGTGCTTTTTATTTTTTATTGGTTGAGAACAGCGGGGTCTTCCACGGAAATAGGTACGTGTATAAAATTGATTTGAGAGGTAAAAGCTCTCAAATCAAATGTCAATCAATATAGAATAACTAAGAATTCTGTCCTCAACAGCTAAGGCAAACTCCTTGATCATCACTCAATGCACTCACATGACTCACCCATCACGCTTCACAAGGGGGGAACATCCTCCGATTATCCACTATAAGCACAAACACAAGTCAAACCACTCACCAATCACATGCACACACAACATACAAGCACCATTACAAGCATTACATGTCACATAAGTAATGAAGCGGTGGCTTGCCAATCAAATATGACCTGCACATGTAGCATAATGTAAAGCATTATTCCTTGTTCTTGAAGGCACGGGCAACAATTAGAGCATCAACAGTGAGAAAACCAATCTAGAAAACCGAGAGGCCACAAGCATTGAGACTAGGGAGGTTTCATATCGACAAACCGGTCCTTCCTGAATAGCCAAATTGGATCCGGCTTAATGTTTTGATGCCGACATCTATTCCTTGCTTCCCACATGTAGTAGATAGTGCTAGAAATACCAAGATATCGAGCCTTCATCTTCCTACCATTTCCTTGTTCACATAATCTCTTGATACTATGATAGTGGCAAAAATTGAATAAATTGTAGATAAAAGTGTAGGGACTTGTATAGAGATGGTAGAGCCCCAAGAATCACCCCTTTTAGTTACACTATCAGTTGAGCCAGAGCCATAACCATCATTTGATTCAGAAGAAGTCACATCCACTTGTTTAGAACTTTCAAATACCTATCAACAATGTAAGGTTGGTATTTCTTATGATCATTTAAAAATTTTCATAGAGGTTTTGTTGAATGTGATTCAATTTTTAATACATGCTCAATTCAACTTAATATGGTTTTGGTTCTATCCTATATAGCATGCTTGTAGGACATATGCTTTTCCATTAGGTGTGCAGGTTTTCATGAGGTCGAAAATTGGAAGCTCAATCTCAACCATCTCCGATCGCTAGAACGAACTTTCAAGAAGATGAAAATGGAGAGAGCTATGCTACACTATATCGTTCTTATGATGATAGCTCTCTTCATAATAATATAGGCCATTGAAAGAAAAGTTTAGAAATACCTTACTCCGACCAGAGCTAGATTTAGATGAACCTAATAAGGGGTCGAGCTAATAACCTAAAACAAGAGTATCTTGATAGGCAACTCAAGTTCTTTCTTATTTATGTTTAAGTTTTTTCTTTACTTTTCTTTTTTCCATAAACCAAATCTTTACTTTGTTTTTTATTGTCTTCGCTTCTTTTTACAAGATTCAAAGTTGTGGAGGGATGTAAATATCAGATAGAGGAGTATATATCATTAGTAAATACATGTATCAACTATTTGGAGCTCATCACTTGGCAATTTCTCTAACTTCAAAATCTCCTCCATATTACATTAATAGTTTTTATTGGGACAATGAAATATTTAAGTCTAGGGGGTGTATAGTTTAGTTTTGTTATATTTCTTTTTGCATTTTTTTGCAAAAGAAAGTTTTTTTTATTTGCATCATATATCACGTCATGATTGTTTATTCTTAATACAAAATACTAGCATGATTTTTCTAGATATTTATGTGTAGAGAATTAGTATGCTAGTATATTTAGTGATCTGTCTTCTTCTATCCATTTTAGCATGAAGTGAGAGATATTTTTACTATAAGAGTTTAAGTGTTGGCCATGTCGTACAATCTCTTTTTACTATTCCTAGTTTTAATGGTAGATATTTTTGAAAATAGTCATGATTCATAAAGCTTGATTAGCACTCATTTTTGTCGTGATTTCTTGAACCATATTTTGATTACTGGATGAGGCTTGCATCATGTTAGCACACTTCGAAAAATCAAACTCCCTACATTTGTATGTTAATATTTGCATTTGTGTAAACGATACACTTTTAAAGCACAAAAAAAAAAAAAAAAAAAAGATAAAGAAAACAGTCATCACGAATGGAAACTAGAGAGTTACCCCTTTGAGACCGAGTTTGGTTATTGGGAAAATAACTGCTATGTTTCTCTTGATATCAAGCACACCTTTGAGACCTTGGATAGATTGAGAAGAATGAATTATGTATGTGGTAAGTAAATGTCTATCGTTAGGTGCATAAGGTACACAATGATATAATGACTTGACTGGGCATAGGGATTTAAACTTTAGAAACTTAGACCACTATTACACTGAGCACAGAGAGCTATTTCTTAGGCTATACTCGAATAACTTATGTATCTTGTTCATGAATGAAATCATTTGATAAGATTCAACTAACTCACTAGGGATTATGACACACCATCTACACATAAATCTATTTTATAGTTTTTTCCTTGAGGACAAGTAAAGGTTTAAGTCTATGGGTGTGATGCACATAAGTTATATATGTTTCTAGATATTGTTTGATGCACATCTACTTGAATTTTATGAGTATAATCTATGCTTATTATATCCATTTCCATTATTATGTCATACTTCTATTCTATTTGTTTAGAAATCTATCCTTTATTTATTTTTATTGATAGTATGTAAACTGCAACAAAAATGAAGTAGAATGGCACATTGAAGCAACTTTGGAAGATCAACAGGGTAAATGCCAAGAGGCACTACCATGTACCTTCTCCCGAGCTAAAACAGGAACAGGCTATACCCCAAGGCATGGTCGTTCCTCTCATTTGCAGGATTCCATGGTGTGCCTGTGTGAAACCACATGGTCATGTCCACTCTAGAGTCAAGCTGTTGTCTGTCATGCTCCCTTAAATCCAATGGAGCACATGACCAAGCCATGCCAAATGGCACAATCGTGTAAATTTTCTAGAGCATACTAAGTGAGGAGCTATGCCTCCCCATCTAGAGGTGGTGCACAACCTAGCTATGGCAAGGAGGCACGCCCGTGACATGGGCCAAACAGGGGTCGTACCCCCGCCTATAAAAGGGGATGTTCTCCCCTTTTCATTCATCTTATGTTCTAGTCTAGGGTTGGGAGCTCCACCCCCTTTCCTTGGAGGTTCTCTTCCTTTGAAAAACCCTAAAGCCTTCATCTTCTCCAGTCTAATACATTGGTCCTCCTCTGGAGCATGGATTGCAAGCAAGAAGACCAACGAAGCATATCATTGAGTTGCAGATGGTTATTCTTCTTATCTCTTATTTGTAATGCCTTTACAATGGAGTAGATCTTCAAATTTAGGACATAGGGAGTAGTTGTGATGTGATGTTGATATATAAACTATGTATTTTGTCATTTTCTTTTTCAATGATATGCTTTATAACTTGTTCTTATGTGTTGTGCCTTGTATGTATTTGATAAAATATATGTGAGGTTAATACATTAGATGTAGAGTTTTGTTCACGGTGAAGATGAGGTGATTTAGGTTGACCTTATAACAGAGGGTGATGTGCAAAGATTATATATATTTTAAGGCATTATTTCATGCACATCTACTTATATTTTATAATCTATATTTGTTGTACTCTATTCTATTAATGTCATACTTTCATTCTATTTATTCAGAGACCTATTCTTCACTTATTTTTATTGATAAAATGAAAATTGGATCGAAAATAGTGTGGAAAGGCACATTGAAGCAACTTTAGAAGATTAATAGGTGTCGTGCCAAGAGGCACAGTTGTGCACCTTCTCCTGAGCAAACACAAGGATAGGCAGTGCTCCATGGCATGGCCATGCCTCCCAACTACAAGATTCTAAGGAGTGGCCATGTGAAAATACACGGTTGTGCCTCTTCCAAAGCCAAGCCATAGTCTGGCCATGCCCCAAGGCGCAATCTTGCCCCCTCAAATCTAATGGAGCACATGGTTAGGTCGTGCCAAAAGGACTCCATACCAATTTCTAGAGTGTACCCAGGGATGGGTTGTACCACCCCACCTAGAGGTAGTGCACACCCTAGCTGTGACAAGGAGGCACGACCATGATATAGGCAAGGCATGAGCCATTCCCTGGCATAAAAAGGGATCTCCTCCCCTTTTGACTCATTTTATATTCTAATCTAGGGTTGAGGGCTCCTCCCACTTTCCATGGAGAAGTGTTCTCCTCCTTAGGGGAATCCTGAAGCCTTCATCTTCCCTGATCTGCAAATCCGTCTACCTCAGGAGCAAGGATTGCAAGCAAGAAGATCGACGATGCATAGATCAACACTCTCCTATCTTTATATCGTGTATTTAGTTGTAGATTGTTATTCTTCTTGTCTCGTGTTTGTAATACCTTTTTAATAGAGTAGATCTCTAGATCTAGAATGTACGGAGTAGTTGTGATGTGATATTGATATATAAATTATGTATTTGGCCATTTTCTTGTCCAATAATATGTTTTATGATTTATTTTTATGTGGTGTGCATTGTATGCATTTGACGAAATATGTGTGAGGTAAAGACATTGATATGTAAAGTTTTATTTAACGTGTAGAGGAGGTGCTTTAGATTTTATAACCAGGCCCCCTGTGATAAATGGTGATGTGCATATATTATACATATTTTAAGGTATTGTTTGACATACATTTACTTATATTTCATGAGTATGATTTATATTTGTTGCACCCTATTCCATTATTATGTTATACTTCTATACTATTTATTTAGAGATATGCTCTTTACTGATTTTTATTGATAGGTTATAAATTAGAGCAAAAATAGAGTGAAAAGGTACATTGAAGCAACTTCTGAAGACAATAGGAGTCGTGCCAAGAGTCACAACCATATGCCTTCTCTTGACCAAAAACAGGAACAAGCCATGCCCCAAGGCACAACCTGATGGTTGACAGTTTCCATGCTCGGAGTCTCATAGGGTCCCATGTCTTCGGATTAAAATTTTCACAAAGAAAACTAATCCGGATGGGATGAGTTTCCGAGACACAACCGTTTCGTTGTCATACTAACGTCTTTGAGCGATCGCTTTGTAACGCCCGCCCTTATCTGCTATCAGGCGGCGCTACTTTTTTTTATCATACATGTGCTAATAGCTAACATGAATGATATTATTACATACT
>JBBPFP010000010.1:2637117-2647923 GCA_037974795.1 Kaempferia galanga
GAGCTCAATGGCGTAAAAGGATCCATATAGCCGACCCCACTTAGTGGGATAAGGCTTGGTTGTTGTTGTTGTTGTATCGTGCCATGCCAATATGGTTTCGGTATGTTTTAAATATAAAATATATTAATTAAAAAAATATATATTTTAAAAAAATATAATCTAAAAATACAAAATATAAAAAAAAATATTTTTTTAAAAGAAATAAAAATTATGGGATTGTGGTAGCTTTGTAAGCCTGTGAGGTCACAGCGGAATCGTAATGCCCTCGTGGAGGTCATCATGGGATTGTGGCACCCTCGCAACCTCGCGGAGTTCTCAGCGGGATTGGAACAACCTTCGCGACCTCGAGAAGGTCATTGCAAGATAGCGATGCCTATTCGACCTTGAGGAGGTCGTTGTGGATTAATTATGGTTTTGATGTTAGTACTGGTGTCTGGCAGTGGGTGGAATGATAAATTCTACTCCTGCCACCTCGACACATATTAAATTTTAAACTATGCATGAGATTCTAGCTTTGTTTTATAGTTTGAAATAAGATCAAGTAGTTTAAAAGGTGTACTTTATCTCTTAAAACTTTAAAAAATTTGAGAAATAAAAAAGATATAGAATTTTTTAATTCCTAAAATTTAAAATTAATTTATAAATTGATCCCTAATTTTGGAACCATATGATTCTCTCTCACCATGAATGCATGGATATACCTTATATTGTTGATTGAACTTTATTAACATAAGTTTTTTAATTAAAAGCACTGTTCATGTTTCACCTTCGTTGTTGCTTGCGCTGCAGCAATCATGGGGCCATTGCGATGCCTCCACGACGGCTGTGAGGACTGCGCATGGCCTGTGCGGATGTCGTGAGGCCGCCATTGCTTAGCCCTTGCGGCAGTCGTGAGGCCATCGCATGGCCTTCGCAGCAGTCGCGAGGCCATCTCGAGGCCTTCACGGCGGTCGTGAGGCTCACGTGTGGCCTCCGTGTTGCCACCGCGAGGCTTGCGCGTGGCTTCCGTGGCGACCACAAGGCCTGCACGTGGCCTCCGCGGCGACCGCGAGGCCTGCGCGTGGCCTCGGTGGCAGCCGCTAGGCTTGCACGTGGTGCGCAAAGCCCCTTATGGTCGTGGTACCTTGAACGTGTCGGTGCCTATTTTAGTCAGTGAGTGGAATGATTTTTTCACCTATGCCGGGCTACACGGAATGATATTTTAAACCTTGAGTTTAAACAATATTGTAGTCTCCTTTATTTTTATATAAGAGAAATAGAGTAGTTACCCTCTACTTGTATAACAATTTTTAGTTTTCAATATCGGGTTGAATAACTTTGTAAGCTATTCAATACCTTGTTTCTCTAAACATTAACTACTTTTTTATTTCCTCATCGTTTACTAGTACTATATTACATTCATTTTTAATTTATCTTATTTGGATAGATCTCTTGTCTTTCTCTCTCTCGCTTTAGCTATTTTGTAAATCTCTTTCACTTTCTTATATTTAATTTTCGATATAAGCGTTTAAAGTTTCAATGTTTGGTTTATTCACTCCTTTCTTGATCTCTTTCTTGTCTACTATATATATATTTTAAAGTTTTCTTCGTTCTTATATGTATTCGTTTTTCCTCAACTTTCTTTGGTACTTTCTCATTCCACTACCAAAATTTTTTATTGGGTGGTGTATGTCCTTTTGACTCACCGAGTTTACTCTTGGCTACTATTTTCAACTGATGCCATCTTATCCCATGTTGTATTTGACTTGCAGTATATTTCTACTAATACTTGTACTCTTGCCCTCTCCTTAAATGTGTTTCTTCCTATCCTTTAATTTCCATCACTTAATTCTAGGAGTTGTGTATATTGTTCTTCTATTGATATTATGCTTGACGCGCATATTCAACACTACTAATCTATCTTGGGTATTTATGTTTTTTCCATCCCTTGCAATCTTTACAAATCTTTCTATCATTTTTCCTAACCATAACAAATTCAATTTACGATTTATTATTTCTATCTTTTTATCTTTTTTCCTATCATTTTTACAAATCTTCTAATACTATGCTTGCCGGTCAACTGACTGGAGGATATGGACCATAGGTTTTGGTCGTGATGATTGACATGACTTTGTACTTTAAACTGTGCATATTACATGTTATATATATATAACAGTATTATTTGGGTTAAATTTGACTTGTTAGGAATTAGGAACTAGCTTAGCCTACATAATTCCTATCCAACCACTATCAGATACAATATAATCTCTCACTGAATAGGCATGTGGTTGCTAAAACTGAGACTGCAGAATGGTTATTTGACTAAGGCAAAGAAATGTTTGAGTTGCTTTGTCTTCTAATCTTGTTTTCAGAATCAATTATGTTCTCTGGTTATGACTAATAAGCCCGTTACTTCAAGGAAGACTTATTTGATTGCAGCTAACTTGGTGAGTTTGGTCAAGTTTCAAATTTTTTATTCTTTGACTTCAGTTTGAATTTGATGTAGGAGGATCCAAAGATTTTTTTTTTTACTTTTTTGTAAAAATTTCTTTTTTTCATGCTAGGGTTATTTTTGTCTTTTGCATCTTAAGGTTTTGGGTCTATTTAAATAATTGTTTAGTTGATTTTAGAGTTAGTTTTTAGATGAATAATGTTTTTGGTCCTGTTCTTTATTTCCCTTTTCCCTATTTCTTTGTATTTTTCCGAATCAATAAGTTTTAGCAGATTGTTTCTGGCGTTCATGTTCGAACCAACGGAATCAATACCGCCTATAAAATAATCACTATTTTGCTTAGCGTCAGTTGGTATTAGAGTCTCAACAACTTCTTCAATGGTTCATGGGCGTTGCAGGCAAGTTCTGATTGAGGAAGCCTCGCTTCGTGATCATAGCATCCAGGATGTGAAGATTGAGGATTTACAGAGGCAAATTGTAAAATTAACTCACTGTCCGGTGCACGGGATTTTGATGATCATGAGACTCTTATCACGAATCTAGTTCAGCTTTCAAAAACCCATATCACAATCGTGCTCAGTTCCGGGAACCCGTGGTCAAGAGGAGCATCATGTAGCCTTCAGTTTTCAGGTTGATCTACTCAAGTTTTCTGGCCTGCTACAAGCAAAGGAATTTGTTGATTGGATTAGTGAAGTGGTGAGAATTTTTTATTATCAGGAAGTGTTTGATTGTGTGAAAGTTAGACTGGTTGCCATCAAACTCAAAGACCAAGCATCTACGTGGTGGGAGCAGTTGCGACGATCACGTGACAGGGTAAAGTCAAGATCATTGATTGAGGGAAGATGAAAAAGAAAATGAAAAGTCACTATCTTCCCTTCGGTTACAATCAAACTTTGTTTAGGCAGGGTGCGAGATCGGTTAATGATTATACGGAGGAAGACACCGAAGGTAGTGGTGAGAAAGATGATGAATCCATTAATGAAAATATGTTAGAGGATGAGAAGAAATTGATGAAGACAATAATGACTTCGAGAAGGATGAAGTTCATCAAACCTTTCATCTTGACACAGATCATGATGAGCATGAGATGGATCATAATGGCTTTGATGAAAATGTTTGGAAGAAGAGGATGATGACAATTAAGAATCCAAATTTGAAAGTGGTGAGTTTGTTGAGCTCATTTTAGATACTTATTTGAAAATTGTTTTGCTTTACGGCAGAGATAATCTAAATTTCTAGGTGTCACCTTTTCTATTTGTGCCCAATGGGAAACTTGAGTAGCTATAAGCTTTTCACTACTGTGGCCAACTCAGGAAATGCATCTTGGGGAAGAATCCATTCATGATTTCTTATTCTTATTTGGCATTGGGGAGAACAAATAATGCTCTGCAAGGCTCACAATTTGATTCCATATACCAGAAAATTATTTTATCCAAGAATTCAAAAAATACCAATGGCAACTTTGCATTAAGGAATCTTTGGAGTAGCCCCCTCCAACCACACGTGTGCTTCAACATAATTATCGTGTGCTCTGTGTTTATATTGAGAACTCACAACTAGTAGAATTCTTGACATGTCCTTAATTGACTCTCACTATTGATCTAAAGAAGGCTGTATTATCTAGACTGGCATGCAAGTGGTTTTAGAAGTGAAGAAGGTTCTTGAATTAACAAATTATCAATATATAAATCAATTTCCTGGTGAGATAGAGAAGCTATGGAATACAGTTGCTTACAATGACAGGAACATTATTCCAATTCTTGACTTTTTGATCGCTAAAGGAATTCAAGATTGTGATTCTAATACATCAATAGACGTAACAGAAGCATTTGCTACATATTTTCATTAGTCAAACATATTAGTTTATATCCTAGCACTCACAACAAAGAATTGCTGAGTTGATGCCAAAGGATCTTCCTCTTGAACTATTATCTGATACTATTCTAAATTTGAGGATGAGTTTTTTTCAACTCGGGATAACTGATGCAAGAGGAACCCGAAGATTTTTTCCTTTTTGTTTATTTTTTTTCATGGTTAAGTTATTTTCGTCTTTTGAGTTTTAGGGTTTTGGATCTATTAAATAATTGTTTAGTTGATGTTAGAGTTATAATATTTTCTATTGTGTCGTTTATTTTCCTATTTCCTAGTATTCTTCCGAATCAATAGGTTTTAGAATATTATCTCTTACATTCGTGTTTGAATCAATGGAATTAATTTCTATCCTATCTGGCATTAGAATTGATGAAAATACTAGTCTAACTATAGTACAGTCAACATTTTGATTGTCTGTCTTTGATTGATAGAGGACTCCCAAGAAGTGGATTACTGACTCAGCCGTTGAGATGAACATGGGCACTCGAAACTGGATATTCTGTCATGAACCATTCTTTAGCCTATCTATTCGCTGAGAAGAGCACCGTGGCCTACTAGATAATAGAATGAAGATTTTTTAACGAGTCCATGAACTGAGAAGAGTGAACGAATAAAACAAAAAACGAAAGTTTTCATCATAAGTCGAGAGACTATTCATTGAATGCAAAATCCGTCATGTCTATGGATGACAAATCCAAATATTATCTAATAAAGTATTTATTTTTTTCTTTATTATTTCTTCATGATCACCTATGGCTTAAAATTGATTAATATGTGACATGTGAATGAAGACAGTAGGATAGTTCTGAGGATAGGAAAATAGATTGTCCTATAAGAAAGGTCTAACATTCTTCCTTAGCATGTCTTCCTTTGAGTGGCATTTGTGTTAGCTTGTTGATCTGTAACTATTGCTAAGATAATTATATTGACCGGTAAATGCTACAATCTACCTATTGTTGCTTTATGCAGTTCTCTCTATTTATTATATTTGTTTTTGCATATATATTTGAGAGTAATAATTTTTTAATGGAACCTAATCCAGGTCAGGTATACTTTTGTGAAGGGTAAATTGACTCTCGTGATGCCACCACCATATTCTGTAGTGATTCAGGTAGCTTTTCTCGGCTCCTTCATAGAATCTCATTTTATTCTTAGAAGACTTTGATACAAGTTTATCAGGGATTTCTGGAACTATACACTGATCATCCATTTATTCTTTTCAGGAATCTGAAACAGGTTCATGGCACGTGCCATTAGATGAGATGTGCGACGATGAGAAACAGCGAACTTGGCTCTGTATTAGGAGACAAGGATCCACCCATGGTCCTTTGGAAGATATAACATCGATTGTTTTGCCCGAGTGTAGCAACATTTTCAATAATAGCACGAGGCATGTGACTGGTAAAAGAAAGGATAGATCTGATGGTCTCTGACCACCAGGCAGTAGATTATCTTCAACTGTTGTACGACTTATTTATATGGAGTTTGTTTTATCTGTTTTTAACTGGTTTTTGTTTTGGATATCAGCTGGGGAAGTTGAAAATTTAGTTGAAGTTGTTTGGGCAGTAAGCTTGTTGTTCTATCTTGATGCAACTCATAAAAAAAATGTAAGACTATGGGTGCTGTTGATCTTCCTTGTGCACATCTAGTTTCCAGCTTCGTAAGCATGAGCTTTCACAGAGTATCATGCAATCTTAGCTCTGGCTTTCAACTGTAGTTTTAAGGGTCGTAAACATGTTCTCAAACACATTAATGATTTAAATGCTTGTGAAATTTTAAAACTTTAGCATGGAAGATCATAGTGTGTTAAAAGTAAATGAGATTAAATTGTTTAAATTATTTTTTCTAAATTAATAGGTGTATTAGTCAAGAGTTTTTGGATTAAGAATTGCTTAGAGCTATTTTGGTCAATGCTTAAAAAGGTTTTGGAGTTTTTACGCTTTCATAAAATGCAAGTATGGCGTCTGATTTGAGAATTTTTAAAGTCTAAGTGAGTCCTTTGGTAAATTATTGTTGAAACATATAGCAAAATTATTCTAACATGATCAAAATTATTATACTAATTTTTAAAATAAAGTTAAATAAAATTTGTTAATTTAGTGAAAATTATTTCAATATTGTAGTAGTAGTTATGATCATAATTGTTACAGAGGGAGCAACCACGGTAGGAATTGTTACAATAATATTAAAGTATTTTTAATATAATTTTGGTCAAATTTATATAATTCTGAATGAACTGATAAATATATTCCTATATAATAGTATTTCATATGAAATAATTTTAATTAAATTATAATAATTTTGCTTTATATTATAGCAACCAGGGCAATAGCCATATAATAATACGAATATAAAGATATTTCAGAATGAAAAATAGTATATATATATATAAAATGGAAAGCACTTTTGGCTATAATCAAAATAAAAGAGGGTGTCCTTTCCATTTTTACTAATTTTGTTTGAATCATGTAACTCTTATTTAAAATCTTTCATACATATTAATTATATATGATTAGTGATTATTTAGGCTTCTAAAAGGACGGTTTAAAAAATTGTATTATAAATGGAGTGGTTTAAGCTTTTTTTTAATATATATTTCTTTTTTAATCAGTAATTGGACTATTCGCAATCTTTTTTTGGGATGAACGATAAAGCGTACAGTGTCCCTAGGCAGCTACTCATGTTTGACGAAGTGTCAATTGAGTAAATATGAGGGACCTATATCTGTTCTTTCTTGAATACCCACCACCTCGACATCCAAACACGTTCCTCAAGCCTACTTGCATTCCTTGCATGCCATACATAATCATAGATGACATGGCAATGTGACGTGCCTTCACTAACCTGCTAGCTCCCTTGTAGTGGTGTCTAAAGATCTGCAGCATCACCGTGTATGTGCTTATCTCATGTGGCATATCAAGCCACCATTGAATCCTCACCCATAACTAACTGGCCAACCGCTGAAGAATAAGTGCTCCTGTGCCTTACACTCTAACCTACAAAAGGTACAACTCTAATCCTGCATATGATCCTACCTGTCTCATGTAGGTAGTCTCTCATGTGCTAACATCCATAATGTGAAAGCATGACTTAACTATAGGTATGATTAGCCTAAAAATAAGGATAAGGCTAGTTGGCACTGGAGAAAGAAAACTACTTTACTAAGAAAAGAAGTCAGAAGTGTACAACCAATTAGGGATTGTACGAAAAAGAAATATGCTAGTGGGATAAGAATACCATGTACGTATCAATGTGGAATAAGTACAGTAGTAGGTATTGTTGGTGCTCTAAGTTGATTTTGATATGATTAACAAAGTCGGGTTAGGTCCTGCGTTTTGTCTAACCTAGTGACTAAGTTTGTAGAAGCTTAGGATCACAGGAAGTCGAGCGGAAGACGCAGCGGACGAGAAGGATGGCGTACGACGTATCTGAGGGACGCAGGAGCTGCGGAAGAGTACACCGACGTACGAGAAGGATCGTGCGACACTCCGAGGGATGAGAAGCCGGCAGGAAGGTCGCTCAAGGGAGTGAGCGAAAGATGTAGCAGAGTCTGTGGAAGAGTACACCGGTGGACGAGAAGGTGTGCACGGCGTTCCGAGGGACGAGAAGTCGGAAGAAAGGCTGCTCGAGGAAAGGACGGAACATGGGTTCGGGTGAGACAACATAGAACATAAGTTCCTGTGGTCTTTTGGTCTTCCTCTCAACTTCTTGTGCTCCTAAGTTCCTGCACACTTAGACACAAGGATTAGACAACATAGAACATAATTCAACTTGGTTGATCACATTAAAACCAACTTGGGACACCAACATAATCGATTCACTCTTTTAGTGTTACTGGAAGAGGTTTTTTGTGAATTGCCCAACGATACTGTCCGGAGGACTGTCGGCCTTTGAGTAGGAGTCGCCGAAGGCTCCGAAGGAAGTAATTCCTTGTGTACTCGTATTTTTCCTTTTCGCCGTGTTTTCTCCAATTTTTTGAACGATTAATATTCATCCTCCTCTATTGAACTCTACGATCCTACACAGGTGACTCACTACAGCCTAGAAATTTATTCAAAGAATATCTACTTGTTGAACATAAAGCTAAACTTCAATCTAACATAAGTTAAAACTACCCTTGAAAATTAATCAAATTCATCTCACAGAATTATAGGATACGTGTGTCCGAAAACTCGAACTGGGTGAGATGATTAAAGATATAAAATTAACCAAATCAAACTCAATCAACCCAATTAAACCTAAATCAAACTTTAATTAAACCATAAATAACATAAAATCAACTTAATTAAACTCAAATTCAAATCAAACTTAATCCCAAACTCAAACATAAACTCAACCTTAAACCTAAACTTAAATTCAAACTTAAACTTAAACCTAAAATCAAACTCAAACCTCAACCCAAACTTTAACTCGAACTCAACCTTAAACCTAAACTTCAACCCAAACTTGAACTCGAACTCAACCTTAAACCTAAACTTAAACTCAAGCTTAAACCTGAATTAAAGCTCAAACTTAATTAAAAACCTAAGCAAAACCTAACCTAAATTCGAAATTAAATCTTTTTAATCAATCTTTAACTTAATTTAACTTTAATTTTAACTTTATCTTAAACCTTAAACCTTAATTTAATTTAACTTTAACTTTAAGTTAAACTTAAAATATTGTAAATTTAAACTTCAACTTAAGAATCCAGAATTAATTAATAATCTATTTTAATTAACTTTAATTAAAAATTCATGGTTAATATGGAATCATATGTGTTAGAAATTTTAATCCAAAATCAACTATTTCTATCTTAAACAAATCATATTAAGCATCTCTCTAAACATATAAGGCTACCATGTTTGAAAATTTAAAATGGTTGAGATGCTAAGAGAAGTAAAAAGATTTATTCATGATTAAGTACAGGTTCTTGTACAGTCGTCAAGAGTATACATATTTTTTGTTAACCAACACTTAGTGTCTAGATCTATTAGGTCACCCATAACCTTCTAGACCTTTCAGACACATCGATATGTAATTTTTATAGTTAAAGATATTCTAAAGAAGTATCGGGTTAATCGGGAGATTCATTTGAAAGACACATTTTTAAAAAATATTTAAATAAATATTTTATAAAATATCTTTAAAATTCTATTTTATGATTTTTTTTCATAACTTCCAAAATTCTTTCTAAAAATTATCAAATTTTTCTTCAAATACATAAACATTTGAAAATGTGTTTGAAAAATATTTTTTTTTTAAAAAAAATCCTTGAAAATTAAACATGTCATTGAAAATTACTTGGAAAATTATTCTCAAAATTTCTTGAAAAATATTTTAAATTTTTTTAATAAATATTTTGAAAAATACTTTAATTATCTTTTAATTTGGATTAAACCCTAATACATATAGGAAGTGTTCCTTGTCATTACCAAGGACTCCTAAGGGTGTGTCAAGTTGAGGGGAGGCTTGATTAAAAGATTTCTTTATTTTAAAATTACTCTAAAAATGCTCTTTTTCAAAACTTTTAGTTTTTAAACTATTTGAAATATTACTTTGGAAAACTCTTTTGAAAATTCCTTACAAAATATTTTGAAAATTTCTTATAAAGTTTTTGTGAAAATAATTGATTTTTTTTCAAAAATATTATGAAAATTATTTTAAAAGTCCAGTTTAACAATTACTCTGAAAGATTACTCTTAAAATTGCTTTAGCTATTCTAGAATTTTTTTTTTGAAAATTCACTTAGAATTTTTTTTGGACTTGCTTTTGAAAATTATTTCTCAAAATTACTTAGAAGATTTTTCAAACCCCCTTAGATCATTTTTGAAAACACTTTTTCAAAATTGCTTTTTAAAATTATTTAGAAATTATTTTTTTTCAAAAGTTGAACAAGTTTGAAAAAACTTTTGAAAATTCCTGAATACTTAGTACAATTTTCTTGTAAAATATTTTTTTAAAAAAACTCTTAAAAGCTCTTAAATTCTTTTTGAAAACTCTTTGTAGTACTTAAAAGTCTTTCCTTCAACATTGCTTTTAAAAAGGTTTATCAAAATTATTTTGGATACTTAGATTATATTCCTTGTTGAATATGTTGAAGAATTATTTGAAACTATACTTGAATAATTTTATACTTGAGATTGCTTTTTTCAAAAATTTTACTTAGATTTTTTTTTTAAAAAAAACTCCCTAATTATCTATAAAATAAAGCAATATATTTTTATTTGGTATTTTGCATGGCTAACTACACTTAGTTATTTTTTGATGAAACCCAAAGGGGGAGAATTTGGGGTTAAGTAAGAAAATAGGATTACTCAACATCAACCCTAAACCTTTTCAAAATTTATTGCATTAATTCTTTCCATACATTTTTTTTTTAACTTTAACCCAGGTTGTCATTTCATCAAAAAAAAAGGGGAGATTGTTAGTGCAGCTTGCACTAATGATCAAACTCAAGTTTTGATGAATGACAAATAGATTAAAGTTAGACTTTGTGTGATCTAACGTCTCTATAAAGAGTG
>JBBPFP010000010.1:2653526-2667195 GCA_037974795.1 Kaempferia galanga
ATAGATAATTTTTTTTAATAGTGGTTGACTTAAAATACTAGATTGATAGGGCACTCGCTATAAATATTTTCTAATTTATCTAGTATTTCAGTACATCGTATCGATGATTTTTAAAATTTATTAACATAAATTAAATATCATAGGTCAAACAGCTATCGACTTTTTTTTTAATCATACAAATTATTAATTGGTATCGAGATTAATGAATGTATTCAGGTACTATCTGTAATGATAGGATCGAGTTTACCGAATAGTGGATAGCTGATTTTTGCTTTATTTTGTTTTTTTTTCAGTTGTTTTATGCAATCCAGTCCGACGGATAACATGGCTACCTCTTGGGTCTTGAGCGGGTCCCATTTGTTCTAGTGGGACCCTAATGAATGTCCGTCCGCCAATGGCACGGCACGGCACGGCACCTGATATACCCACACCCTACAGAGTAATCCACCGAAATCATCTAGGCACGTGTTCAACGCGGACTCGGCGAGAGAAGCGGCCAGATTCGTGCTATGGCTGGTCTGGTTATCATCCCAACCATTGAATTTGTAAACAAAACGCTGTTTTTTTTACTCCGTCGTCAGATGTGCGGGCTTTCCAAGCAGTCGCGCTTGCTGCCCCATCTCTTTTCCTCGCATCCAAAAATCTAGCTGTAGATTTCAGCCAAGATGCTCCGGCGGAGGAAGGGGCCTCCGCCGCCACCGTCGCCACCGCCGCCGCAGTCCCCCGATGACCCAATTCCTCCTAAGGACGTCCAGTTTGGGGAGAAGGGCGGGAAGGGACGGAAGGGGCGATGGTCCTGTCTTGATAGCTGCTGCTGGCTTGTTGGGGTGATCTGCTCCATATGGTGGCTGTTGCTCTTCTCTTACAACGCCCTCCCGGCCTCGCTCCCGCAGTACGTCACAGAAGCTATCACAGGCCCGTTGTCTGATCCGCCAGGCGTTAAGCTTCAAAAGGAAGGGCTGAAAGCCAAGCATCCCGTGGTCTTCGTTCCTGGGATCGTCACTGGGGGACTCGAGCTGTGGGAGGGCCATCAGTGCGCTGATGGCCTCTTTCGCAAGCGCCTTTGGGGAGGAACATTTGGAGAGGTCTACAAAAGGTAGAAAGGACCTTCATCCCTTTCCTTTATACTTGTATTTTTTTGAAGTTGACCTCATAGGTTGGGCTAGTGGCTAGCTAATGCAGTGTTGCCAATACGAGGTCTGGGGTTCGAAACTTGACGAAGCCGAGTAAAAAACCTCCCACATGCGTTAGTCCCTATCTTAATAGCTAGTAGTCTTCCGTGATTTACCTCCTTCGTATTGACCTGAGTGGGGTCGGCGGAGGAGCTGGTAGCGAGCGTATTGCCTTTTTTGGCCTATTGTATTTTCTTGAAGTTACTTTTGTCTTCCTAATTGGATTGGGCTAAAAGTTTGGATTTTTTTGTTTTTTGTTTTTTCTGACAAGTAGGAGCACTTTACGAAGAGAAAAAGAGTATCGTTTCTGGGCCAAAAAAAAAAAAAAAAAAATCTGTTCCTGAATATTCTTCTAGCTTGTTTGTTGTATTGTCGTTATTTTTTTGTTTTGCTTTTTTTTATAAAAAGTTGATTTTAGAAATTGTAATTCGTTTGAACTGTTACACATTTTAGCTACAAATAATTCGTTTGTCCTTTGTTTCATGAAAATTAATCATGCAATTTATTCATGTCAAGATTAGTCTTGTTATACTACCTTATGTAGACTAAAAATAAAAATAAAATTCTGAGCCAACCAAGTTGCCGGCCTTCCCACATTCTTTAATTTTCTTTTAATTTGGTCTAAGAGTTTTTATTTACCGGAAAAGACTTCCTAAACTCTTTGAGTTTGGGTTTGTTATTATTCTTTGTCAAAATTAGCTAGTCTAAACCTCAAATTGATATATAATTATGTGGTTGTTTTTATGTAGCATTCTGACATCAGACATCCTTCCTTTTCTAATGCAAGCATGTGATATACTTTAAATTTCATTTGGGTTCTAATAACCAAATATTTCCTTAAATTTGAAGGCACTTTCTCTTAGTTTGAACTAGGTATTGACTTTTTTGTACTGTATCTAGTCAACATGGTCTTATGATGTGTGTAGATTATATACACTTTTATGCATGTTTTAACGTACATTTACTTACTTTGTTTACATATATTCTATGCATTTTCGTACCCCTTATCATATTTTCAGTATAATTACCCTTTTTGTCAGAGACCTGTTTTTGTTTGATTTTATGTTGACAAGATGCGTTTCTAGAGTGAGAACGGCGTTGAAAGGCATTTTAGAGAACAAACGAGGAAACAGAGCTAGGTCATGTAGATTCATACGACCATGTAGCACCTCCAATCGAGAGTAAAGGTTTGGTCGTGTGGTTTTACACGACTGTGCCAATCATCAACATTTCCATATTAGAGTAAAGCCCCGACCGTGTATAATTCACACGATCGTGTCGTTCATCCAGAGCACATCAAGGATATGGCTGTGTGAAATTCACACGACCATGTCAACATTTCAGAAGAGAACCAACATGAGGCCGTATGAATCCGCACGGTCGTGTACCCTGAGCCGTGCCCGATGAGGCTCTGGCCTTGTGGATTTCACACGACTGTGGCATGAGCCGTGGCTGACCCGTGCCTTGCTCTGTAAAAGGGGATCTTCTTCCCTTTCTTAGAAGGAAGGTTCTCTCTCTTGGAAGATCCACTTGGGATGAGATCTAGACTTCTTCTACGTCAATTTGGACGATCCAAAGCCGAATTCAGCATCTCCATTACTCCGAAAGCTTGGATTAGATCCGAACATCACTCTTTGTATTGGATAAGCCTCTTTCCCCGTCTCTTCTTTGATTTCAATGTTTTTGGCTTAGATCTTGATGTCTTTAATAGATCTCTTGTTCTAGGATTAGGGAGTAATTGTGATGTATAATTGATGTTAAATTCATGGATTTGCCAATTTCCTATCTAGATGATATTTTTATTGCCTTGTATCTATTTAATCTTTTGCGTGTGGATGTGTTTGAACTTAATTCACATGTTTGATTAAATGGTTGTATGTGATTATTAATCCCGCAGGGAGAATGCCTTAGATTGTATGATCGAGGGGCCCTAGTGACAAGGGTATCCCGTTTTAGGACATCTAGAGTATGAGTATTGTCCCGAAAGGAGAAATAATTCTTCACTTAGGAAGTAGGGAATTGGACTTAGCCCTAACATGAAATAAGTGGTACAAAAGGCGGTACTAAAGTTACTTGATGCAAGAATCATATATGCCATTTATGATATTGAATGGGTAAGTCCGGTACTTGTGGTTCCAAAGAAAGGGGGTGACGGTAATCAACAATGACAATAACGAACTGATTCCAACAAGAATAGTTATCAGATTATGGATGTGTATTGATTACCGAAAGCGAAACAAAGAAATGAGAAAAGATCATTTTCCCCTTTCTTTCATCAACCAAATGCTTAAAAGGCTAGCCAAGCATTCCTACTTCTGCTTCTCGGATAGGTACTCTAATTTTATCAAATTCTAATACATCCCCATGATTAGGAGAAGACTACTTTGACATGCCCATATGAAACTTTTGCTTATCAACGTATGCCTTTTGGATTATGTAATGCTCCTGCAACTTTCTAATGTTATATAATGATAATTTTCTCAGATTTGATAGAAGATATAATGGAAGTATTTATGGATGATTTCTCAGTGTATGGAACCAATTTTGATTCTTGTTTGTCTAATCTCTCCAGTCTTACGGAGATATGAAGAGGGGAATTTGGTTCTCAATTGGGAGAAGTGTTACTTCATGATTAAAGAAGGAATAGTGTTGGGATATAAAATTCTAGAACATGGAATAGAGGTCGATTAAGCAAAGGTAGAGGCTATTAAGAAACTCCCCACCCCCACCTCCACCCCCATTAATTTGAAGGGAGTACGGAGTTTTTTTTGGGCATGCAGGATTTTATCGAAGATTTATAAAAGATTTTTCTAAAATCTCCAAGCCATTAACTAATCTTTGATGAAGGATGCAGAATTCTGTTTTGATGAGAATTGTTTGAAAACTTTCAAGAAAATCAAAAGCACTCTTATTACCACCTCGGTAAATACTAGATGGGGAACTCCCATTTGAAGTAATGTGCGATGCTAGTGATTTCGCGGTTGGAGTAATTTTGGGTCAAAGGAAAGATAAAAAAGTTACATGCCATCTAACAAGACTTTGGACAGGGCCCAAATGAACTATGTTACTACAGAAAAGAAATTATTAGCAGTGTTTTTTACATTCGACAAATTCAGATCATATCTAGTGGGTTCAGAAGTTATTGTTTGCACATACCCCGCAGCTATAAGAAATCTACTCCGTAAAAAAGATGTCAAACCATGGCTGATTAGATGGATACTGCTTTTCTAAGAGTTTAACTTGGAAATAAGAAATGAGAAAGGAGGTGAGAATGTGGTAGCCAATCATCTGTCTAGGTTATGGCAAGGTGAACAAAGAGTCCGGAAAATGATTTGCCTATCAAAGATTCTTTTTCTGATAACAACCTTCTATCCATATCTGGTGTGAAGGCGCCATGGTATGCAGACTTTTCAAATTACCTCGCCAGCAAGGTCATTCCTCAAGTTTTCTCATGTCAACAAAAGAAGAAATTCTTCTATGATATTAAGTATTATATATGAGATGGTTCTTTCCTTTACAAGAAATGTGGTGATGTAATTTACCAAAGATGCGTTCCTGAAGAAGAAATTAAAGGGATTCTGTTTTATTGTCATTCATCATCCTATGGTGAACATTTGAAAACTATCAACATAGCTGCAATAGCAGTACTGTAGCGTTATTGTATTAGTCGACGGTTACTGTAGCAGTCGATTGGGCAGTAGCCCGTTGGGGGTGTAACGGTTATATCTTCATGTGGGACCAGTCGACTGCTATCCTTAGTAGTCGACTGGTGGCGGGAAACACACTTAAGTGTTTCCACCCGAGCTCTATTTATAGAGAGCTAGGGAACCTTGAGCAAGGTTGACGAAATAGAGGTGGTTAACCCCTATTAGTAGTCTACCAAGTGTTCTAAACATCTAAGTTTGTGATCAAGAGTTTGTGGCGAGGTTTTTCCAACCACAAGGAGCTAATTGAGCTAGCCGGAGTTTGCTGATGAGTCATCCACCAACGGATTGAGATCATCCACCTTACTCACACGCCGTGGAGTAGGAGCCCTAATCTTGGAACCACGTAAATCATCGAGTTAACAGTTTGTCTTCTTTCTTTGTGTTTAGTTTTCATTTTCCGTTTGCGCACTAACGTTTGTAGGAAGAAGCAATCAATTTGGGTGACCGGCGTATTCACCCTCTCTAGCCGGTGTTAAAGGTCCCAACAGTTACTAAGCAAAATGCAATGCCTTAAAATGGGATTCTTGAAGTCGAATTATTTGATGTTTAGGGAGTGGACTTTATGAGACCTTTTCCTTCGTCATGCGGAAATAACTACATCCTTCTTGTTGTGGACTATATGTCTAAGTGGGTGGAATCTATCCCCTCCCCTACTTGCAACACTAAAATAGTTATTAAATTGTTTAAGAATGTAATTTTTCCCCAATTTGGAGTCTTAAGAGCTGTTATATGTGTGGGGGTTCCATTTTATTGAAAAGTAGTTTGAAAACGTACATAGGAAATTTGGAGTGAGTTACAAGATTGTAACACCCTACCATCCGCAAACTAGTGGGCAAGTCGAGATCTCCAATTGAGAAATCAAAGCAATTTCTGGAGAGGATAGTATCTACATCACGAAAGGATTGGTTTCTAAAATTAGATAACGCTTTGTGGGCATACCGAATGGCTTACAAGACCAATTGGAATGACCCTATTCCGGCTAGTCTATGGAAAGTCGTGTCATCTACTATTAGGAGTACAGAGCCTATTGGGCAATTCAACACCCAATTTCGACTTGAAAGCAGCTGTAGAGAAAAGAAAACTCCAACTCAATGAACTTTATGAATTGCAGATGCATGCTTAAGAACATGCAAGATCCTATAAAGAAAGAACAAAAAAAAAAGGCATAACACATTATACGACGGGAATTCAAAAATGGAGATTTAGTTCTACTATTCAACTCCAAGTTAAAATTATTCCCCGGAAAACTAAAATCAAGGTGGACAAGACCATTTAAAATTCAAAAGGTGTATCTATATGGAGCTGTTGATATTTGGAATGAAGAGTTGGGGCTTTGTAGGGTAAACGGGCAACGTCTCAAGAGGTATTTCCTTGGATCGCAAATTGACGGAGGTGAAAAGTTATATTTTTTTGAATCACGACCACCCGAGTGAACCAAACAGGGGTCGAACTAAAGACCTAAAACAATCCTTGTTTAGGAGGCAACCTAAGGGTTTCTTTTCTATTTAGCTTGCAATTTTCGTTGTTAGTTGGTTTAGTTTATTTTTTTTTAATTTTGTTTTCAGGTCTTTTATAGCCTCCACGAGCTGGCTATGATCCTCCATGGGCGTGTAGGCATGGACGAAGTTGGAAAGGAGGAAGGTCGTAAGGGAACTCATCACCCACACACCTCAAGAGCTGACCGTGTTAACTCACACGTCTGTGTCTCTCTTCCAGAGATAATCCAGAGTGAGGCCGTGTCATTTGACACGACCGTGTGAGGCTAATCGAGAGAAACAAAACCATGGCCATGTCATTTGACACGACCATGTGGATCCAGCTGCAGGGAACGAGGTGATGGTCGTGTCGATTGACACGACCATGTGAAGTTACCATAGTGCAATCAAGCTTTGGCCGTGTCATTTAACACGGCCGTGCCATTTAACACGGCCGTGCCATTTAACACGGCCGTGCCATTTTAGCCGAGTTGAAGAAGGGTGAGGTTGTGTGGAATCCACACGGCCGTGTGAAAAACTTGGAGAAAGGGCCGTGTGGAACCACACGACCCAATCCTATATAAACCCTGTTAGGGCACGCGCATGTGAAATTCCACACAGCCGTGCCCGCCACCCCTTTCCCTTTCCACACCTTCCTACTCCATCTCCTTCTAAAAGTCATCCATTTGCTTCCTTCAACCCTTCGATCCACTTCCTTCTTCCTTCCTAGAGTTTTCACCCAACTTTAGACTCGGCTTCTCCGTTTGGAGAAAGAATTGAGCTCCACCAAAGAAAGCACTCCAACAAGCAAAGGGAAGGCAAAGATGGATGCTTCAAGGGAACAACATACATGCTTCAAGAGTATGTCTAATAACTTTGGTATCAGTTTTCCTAGTGATGAACAAATGTATCGTTATAATTCATTGTTAAAATGTTCCATTTTAAGCACTAGATTTATGGATCATACAACCTTAGATGTTCTAGGATTTTGAAAAGATATGGATCGGCTCCTTGAGAAGTTAGGATGGTACAACCTTATCAGCATGAAATACCCAACTTACCCTAGAATTGTTTTGGAAATTTCAAGCTCTATCAATGTTCATAATGTTCAAGGAGGGAAGATTAAATTTTGTTTGCACAATGAGGATTATGAATGGACTCTTGATGATTTTAATTCATGCTTTGATTTGCCTAGGAATGAAACACATATAATACTTAATATATGGTAATTGATTACTGAGCAGCCCTATTATAACCCACATTCATTCAAGGCTATCGGTATCATTAATCTAATCTTTGATTATCTTTAATTGGTCATGAGAAATATTATATTTAGACGTGAAAATAATGAAGAAATAATGAGACTTTTTGAGTCATATTGTTTATCGGCAATGGTGTAAAATATGCTAATTAATTCGAGATATCATTTTCTAAAATACTTAGTGAAATTAGGAAAAGATTCCTCCACTAGCCCCATTATTTTAGGAGGGATGCTTACCCGTATGGCGGTGGTGCTAGGATGTGACTTCGAGGATTTAGAGATGGTTGAAAATGCCCCAGGAATTGATTTAAATTCATGTTTGGCAATCCGTATGATACGATGTGATGGACATGGATATAACCTTTTACTTAAGAACAACTTTCCTTTACAGTTGCCTAGTCCGAGACTGACCACAATTCAAATTAAGGATAATTGGCGCTTGTCTTTGGCCAATCAACACTCTAGTCTCCCTCTCACATTAGCTCTTATTGACATTCCTCCAGTTGGTCGAGACATTGCTAGATTCAATTTCCATGAGTTTCACCCTATTTTAGATACACTTCATCTCGACCATAAGCTACACAAAAATTTGTTGACAAAAGACATATATATGTGAGACAAGCTATTTCAATGTTTACAAGATTATTTTAGGAGGGAAAGAGAATTATGCCGGAAAATCTCTGCATTTATGGAAGCTCATAGGAATCGAATGAAATTGAACGAAGATTTTTAGGGGATTCATAAGATTACTTCACAATGATATTAACGAAATATTTTCTTATCATAAATTTCTGAGGGATAAGGTGATATGGTTTGTTGATTTATTTTCTAATATGCCAGAGTTCCCTGACCTTGAACCTCCACCACTATATTTATTTTATCGGGACGATGAAAAGTTTAAGTTTGGGGTGTTGTACATAGTTTGATTTTCTTCTCATTTCTTTGCATTTTTGTCTAATTTTGCTTGTTTTCATGTTAGTATTTTTTAGTTTTTCTTGCTTGTTTGTTTTGTGGCATGTGAGAACATTAATCTTCATTTTACTATTGACTTGTCGAATAGCAAAATGGTTAGCATATTTATTTCTTTATTCATGTGTTGTTGAGATAGTGCTAGTATGTTTGGTGCATTTCTTTTCTCTATCTCTAGTAGTATGAAGTGAGCTAAATATTATAAGGAGATATATTTGAGTTTTGGCCTGATTTTAAGGATCTTATCTTCACTTTGCTTAAGCTTGAATAGTAGATGACTCTTGAATAGTTATGATTCATCCAAATTATTTAGTACATGAGTTTCCATGGTGATTTCTTTGACTATATTTTGGTTACTGGATGAGACTCATATCATTAAAATTTGTTTGGAAAATCTACATATCCCCAAAAGAAAAAAAGAGAGAAAATAATAATGCAAGTGTTTCACAATGCAAACACCTTGAGAGTAAAAATAAGAGAAGATAAATAAGGGTATAAAAAACAGTTTTTCAAGTGGAAACTAATAATTTACCGCTTTGAGACCGAGTAAGGTTACCGGGGAAATAAATGCTATATTTCTCTTAATATCGAGCATGCCTTGAGACCATGGGTAGTCTAAGACATATGAACCAAGTATGTGACAGATAAGTGTCTATCACTGGGAATACAAGGAACTCAATTGGATAACGGCTTGACTAAGATAGAGATTGAAGCTTGAAGAACTTGGGTCACTTATTGCACTGTGCACAAGAACTTATGTTTAGGTCATGCTTAGGTTACTCCACAATCATGCTCATCTAGGAAACTAGTTGATAGACAAGGATTGGTGCACTAGAGATTATGATGCATTAAAGGAGCACATGGATTTAGATTGCGGCATTTTGCTTGAGGATAAGCAAAAGGTTTAAATTTGGGTGTGATGTGCATAAATTATATACACTTGTATGCATGTTTTAACACACATTCACTTACTTTGCTTGCCTATATTCTATGCATTTTCGTACCCCTTATCATATTTTTAACATAATTACTCTTTTTATCGGAGATTTGCTCTTTGTTTGGTTTTATGTTGACAGGATATGATTTTGGAGCGAGAATGGCGTTTCAGAAAATAAACAAGGAAACAGAGTAAGGTCGTGTGGATTCACACGGCCATGTAGCACCTCTAGACGAGAGCAAAGGCTTGGCCGTGTGGTTTCTCACGACCATGCCATTTATCAACATTTCTAGACGAGAGTAAAGCCTCCGTCGTGGGGAATCCACACGGTCGTGTTGTTCATCCAAAGCACATCAAGGAGATGGCCGTGTGGAATTCACACGAGCATGTCAACATTTTAGAAGAGAGCCAACATGGGGATGTGTGAATCCACATGGTCGTGTACCCCGAGCCGAGCTTGATCAGGCTCTAGCCGTATGGACTTTACACTGCCGTGGCTGACCCTACTCTATAAAAGAGGATCGCCTCCCCTTTCTTGGGAAGAAGGTTCTCCCTCTTGGGAGATCTATTTGGGACGAGATCTAGACTTCATCTACGCAAATTTGGACGATTCAAAGCCGAATTCAGCATCTCCATCACTCCGGAAGCTTGGTTTGGATATGAAAACCACTCTTTGTATTGGATAAGCCTCTTTCCCCTTCTCTTCTTTGATTTGGGTGTTTTTAGCTTAGATCTTGATGTCTTTGGGTTCTTTCCTCTTATTTATGGAGTGAATATCTTTTTTTAGGATTAGGGAGTAATTGTAATTCGTAATTGATGTTAAACTCATGGATTTACCAATTTTTTATCTAGATGACATTCGTATTACCTTATATATATTTGATCTTATGTCTGTGTGGATGTGTTTGTGCTTAATTCACATATTTGATTGAATGGTTGTGTGTCATTGTAAATCTTATAGGGAGAATGCCCTAGATTGTATGACTGAGGGGATTTAGGGACATGGGTTCGCATTTTAGGACATCTAGAGTATTGTCCCAAAAGAAGAAATAATTCTCCACAAAGGTAGTAGTGAATTGGACTTAATTGTTATTTACATTTCTATGTTATTGAGTGTTAGTTAGTTTTTGTCATGTATAACCGAGGGGCCCTAGTGATAAGGGTATCCCGTTTCTAAACTTTATAGGAATCAATTCTATTTAGTAACATAGGATTTGGATCAAGATAACATTTCGGCTTGACCTCCGTGGGCAAGAGCCGGTAATGAATCTAAATTCCTACAAGTGCATAAGAATAGAGGATAGACAATAGGTGATTTATAAGACATTGATTAGCATTATAATGAAACTAAACTCGTAGAATATTTCCCAAATCAAATTTCTCAAAACTTATTCTCTCTCTCTTATTCTCTTACTTCACTTCTCTTTGCATTCTTGCTTTCAAACCTCAACCATCGAATGTTTAACTAATTTGTTATGCTTAGATTCTAGTGCTTATATCCATTCCCTCTAGGATTGATATTCTTTTATTACTTGATGACGATCGTATACTTACGGATTGTAATTGTCTCACATCAAGTTTTTTGTATCGTTGTCACGGACTATGGATATAACATTAGTTGAAAAATACTTGAGTTAGACTAGACATTGTTTTCTTTTTCATTTTGTAAATATTTCCACACTTTTATTTTTGCATTTTCTTTCTTTTAATTCTGTAATTTCTTTTCTGTAATTTGATTCAACTTTTAATTCTAGACTTTGAATTCCTTGTATTGTGATTCTTGATTCAAGATTTTGAATAATCTATTTTTCTTTGCAATATAATCTTTGCAATTGATTTCAGTTTGAATGACCTTACTCTTGTATGCGAAGATCTAATCTTGCAAGAGATTTATTTCCACTTGATCTGGAGATTGACAGAACCTTTCAAAGAAGAAGAAATATGCAAATACAACAAGAAGAACAATCATCATTTCAAATGGCAAACAAACCTCTAAAGTATTACATAGTACCTTATGCTCAAGGGCTTCAGTCTAGCATCACTATACCATCTATAGAAGAAAATAATTTTGTGATAAAGCCTATGGTGATCCACATGGTGCAATAACATTAGTTTGAGGGAGGACCACATGAAGATCCCAATAACATCTAGAGGTATTCTATGAGATATGTGGGACCATAAAGATGAATGGAGTCCCAGTTGATGCAGTAAGACTACTTTTATTTGGTTTCTCTTTGAGGGATTGAACTAAGTTGTGGCTCACTTCTATGCCAGCAAACATTATCACATCATGAGAGCAATGTGAACAATTATTCCTTGATAAATTTTATCCACTAAGTAAAACAACACACATGTAGAATTTGATTGCTAGTTTCAGGCAAACAAACTCAGAATCTCTATATGAAGCTTGGGATAGATTTAAAAACATGCTCATACAATGTCCTCATGATGGATTGGAAAGATAGTTGGTTATACATATATTTTATAATGGCATTAACTATCAAACAAAGGTATTCTTGAACTCAGTTGCTAGTAGGGGATTAATGAACAAAAGCTTGAATGAAGTTGAGAATATTACAGAAAGTGTATCTATGAATCACTATCAGTGGGCCTCTAAAAGAAGTTGTATTCCTATGCATGTACCGGGAGAGTACAATATTGATAAGGTTGATGCCTTGATGGTAAAAGTGAATGCATTAAGAAAATTACTTGGAGCCAACTTGGAAAATGCTATAACTTCTTCTTGTAATATATATAGTAGTTCTGATCATGGGAGAGAATTATGCCTACTTGGAAATGCAGAAAGTTTTAATCAAATCAACCTAGTAGAGCAATGTGGAGCTATTGGTAATTTCCCATCACGTTAGAACAATCCTTATTCTAATACCTATAATCTGGGTTGGAAGAATCACTCAAACTTCTCTTATCGCAACAACAATAACAACAATGAAGGTTTTGGGAAATCAACTTCAAGTGGCAATCAATATGCATCAACTAATAATCATGATCAAGCTTTGTCAAGATTAGAAACAAATGATGGAGGATTTAATTGTTAGTGGCAAGGAGATGAAGAATGACATCAAGCAACTAAATTCAAGGATGGATAGTCAAGAGAAATATATTAAGATGCTTGATAGTCAAGTGGCTCAAATGGCTAGCAATTCATCAAGAGAGCATAGTAATTTTCCCGATAAGCCAGAGGTTAATCCCATAGATCATTGTAACTGAATTGAGTTGAGGAGAGGACAGACCTTGGGTAACCCCCAAGTGACTGCTCCAAGGGACACCGAGCATTTAAGAAGACCCTCTCCTTCCTCTCCTTTGGTTGAAGAAATTCAACGGGAGGACGAGAGTACCATGGAGGTTGATGATTGTCTTCCCACTTGTCCACAAAGGCAGCCAGTTCTCTTTCCTCAAAGGTAACCTTGAAACAAAGTGATGAAGAATTTAAAAGATTTCTAGAGAAGGTTCAAAATTTGAGTATTGATATCCTATTTTTGGATGCTCTAACACAAATGCCAAAGTTTACAAAATTCTTGAAGAAAGTTATGAGCATAAAAGGAATTAAGGAAGGGTATGATACCATTGATCTAATGGAGGAATGTAGCACTCTTATGTTCCACAATTCTCCTTCGAACCTTCAAGATTCAGGTAGCTTCTTAATCCCTTGTAAGATAGGGACTACTATAAATGGTAAGGCATTTCTAGATCTTGGAGCAAATGTAAGTCTCATCCCTTCTTTTCTTTGTAAAAAATTAGGTTATCATGATTTAAAATTTACTACCATGGCACTTTAATTAGTAGACCATACTTGTAGATATTATCTTGGAATTATTGAGAATGTGTCGGTAGAAGTCAGTGGACATGTTATTCGCACCGACTTTGTAGTGCTAGATATGAATGAGGTGTTAATGCAATCAAAGTTTTGATATGTATGTCAAATAGTTTAAGTAAGACATTCATGTGTTTAATATGTGTTTGAGTCTTGTATGACTTGAAAAAACACATGGAGATCTCATCCTAGGGTTCAGGTCCTTGAGTCGGTGAAAGATGATGCATCCGAGGTAAAGGATGGTGCATCCAAGGGACTACCAGACGAGGAACAACAGAGTGGAACCGAGGGAACCGGACTTCAAGGCAACGCAAAG
>JBBPFP010000010.1:2860740-2872905 GCA_037974795.1 Kaempferia galanga
TTCGTTCCCATTCCTTTCGGTAAGCTACTGCCCAGCGCAACCGATTATTGGATCCACTTCAAAGGTGCAGACCTGATAGGTCTCGGGTTCAAATCCCGCCTAACGCACCTTTTCTTTTTGCTACTTCTACATGTCAGAAAAATCCATAAAAATAGTCTAAAAATCCAGAAAAATCATGGAATCTTTCTAAAATTATTTTCAAGATTTTTGGGATGTTACAAAGTATGATGGCTCCTGACATGACACTCCAATTTTACTAATAGTTTAATCGTCATAAATGTACTATGTGGAAATTGAATCCTAATTACTTAAAAAATACACTCTGCTTCCTACCACTACACTAAACCCAGGGGATAATATAATCAATTGTTCTCGGATAGTAAAAAGGTTTTAATGCATTATCAATGCATCAACTTTTCTATTGATATTAATTCTAAATTACCGCAACTAGGCAACCCCACATCTGATTGAATGCCAAGTATATCTTTTGTTTTGAATTACAAGGCCAGCTGCTTCACAAGTCAATTTCTTAATGCAAATTTATCCCCAAGTTGTTCTCATGCAGTTTGACCATTTCTCTACCTTGAAAACATAATTAAAATCTTCTCATATTTCTTTTATCCAAGCATCCTCCATATGATCTTAAAATTATTTTATTCGCCTCCACGGGTATCGTGCAAATTCCTAGAACATCATGAATCAATCCTTAGTTGGTACATACATGGACACTTAATTTGGAGGAAATGATTTGTGTTGAGGGATCTATGGTTTGTGTACTCGGTTTGGGGCATGCACAACCCTGCAGTGATGGATGGCTTGTGGAAGTTAGCTACTGGCGCACTACCATGAATGCTTTTAGATTTACCCGATGGACGAATCAGGCGTCTGTCTCTAGAACTAGTTGGGTTTATAAAAGTTTGAACATCTAGATTAATAAAATAAATAAATAAATTGTGTTTTCCTTTTAGTTTTCTCTTTTGATATATTGATCCTCATGAGCTAAGTCATCAATCGATGAATTTATATAGTTGTGATCGATATGATTCACTAGATTTTACTATGTGAAATCTCAATTATTATAATGACGATGAATGTTATAACCACTGTCTGATCCTCCTCTATAATGCCACTACAGGCGGACACCCAATGAATATATGCTCTTGTGTCTCTACCTCTCATCCACAGAATACACAACACTTGGGAGTGTCTTCAGATGAGACCAAATCTTGAGTAAAGTTGGATATCTTACAATGTCGGCTTTGATACACTTTGTATGTAGAGCTAGAAATAGTTGTACCTTTGATGAGGGACAATTGGAGAGTGAGAAGATTTTTAGAAATCAACAAATCCATGTTTATGTCATTGGGAGTATTTTTATACGTTAGACATGAGACTCTACTAATTACCGGGTAATGCACTCTGGACTTGCTTTAATATATACATTACAACCTTATCTTCATTCAAGTACTGATTAAGCCCTCTTTATACATTTTAACATGCTATACAATTTTACTTATCAATAAAAAAAAGTACTCATTAGTCTCGAATCAAAATTAAGCTTGTGACATCTTCATTCATTTTTTACTTCAATTAGCACCAACATATGTTGATTCATCATTCTTTGCAATGCAATTTAGTGGTCATCCAAAACTTGTCAAGTGGATTGAGATTAACAGAAGCAGAGTCACAAGTGTCCTCATTTGAGATTTTGTTGCATGATTCCTAATTGTTTATGAATCAGAAGAATTCAAAATATCTATGATGCAACCATCTTACACACCAGCAAGGGGTGTAGGTGTTGCAACTGGCAGAAAAGGTATCTCTTGTCAGATACTATGAGTTTCTAATGTATATTGCTTCCATCAAGTGGCTCAAGTACGTCCACTATAGCCACTTCCATCAGCTATCACCATAGTTATAGTGGCAGAGCTTGTTTCGGTTGTGCGTTGCAGTTCTATGAAAGAAATGCCATTGTTGTTGTTGTTACGTTGTCACTTTTTTGTCACCAACATCAGATTTCAAGCACCGACCTAATTTGCAGTAACTCAAGTAAGCCTTAGTGAAAAGTAAAGGCAAATGCAGTAACAAGAGAGGAAGAGCCTTAGTGTTTACTTCCTGATTCCTAATTGTCTTGGGCTTCATATCAATTTCTTCTTGGTTGGCATTCAATTGTTGTTGCTCTAATTTTCTTTGCAGTAGCTCAAGCATCCTCCTTAATTCTGCAATCTTTGAATCTCAGTCTTGTTCATTCACTATGTGAACTTCTGAAGGAATATGGTTTCTACACCTTGCCACAATGAACACAAGAACTTGAAGTGTTGAGACCAAGGACAAGAAGAACTTGTGCTCTAATACAAAATGAAATTGGTCCAATGATTTGAAATAGTATGATAGGAATGAATTCACTACCTTGAGGATAAGCAACACCACGTCAATGATAAGAATTCTGTTTTGGCTCATGAATCCTTCCAAGAGATAAGAAAATAAGTGGCATACATAAGCTATTTTTTCTCAACTCAAAGATAGAAAAGTTCTTGCAAAATTCGACCCTTCTTGTACTTGGAACCTCCCTCCAAGAGTAGGAATTCATGCACCATTCATGCAACAAACTTGAGTTCCAAGGAACACAACACACTAAGGCCAATTACAACTACCAATACACAATGAAAAATACAACTACCAACACACCATAATTAAGACTCCATTAACTACTAAAGATAGGGATTAAACCAACTTTTATGCTTCTAATTAACTTTATGGTTAATTGAAACAATAAAGTTAATGGTGGATTGGTCAAAAACTAAGTTTTGGCTTTGAGTACTTCGCGCATCATTAACCCAAAATTAGACACGATTGGGTCTTGTTTGGCTGAAATTCTCATTAGACTTGGGTAGCCCAAGTGTATCATGCTATACTTCTTGGGCATCACTTTATCGTGAATAAAATGACAATTATCCTATATATGGTTGATACATTCATGGAGGACAAAATTATTAGCATTAAAGGTAGCTTCTTTGCTCTGGTAGAACATAATAGTATGGAATCGGTGAGTCCATATCATCTCATATGAAGCATGGTTAGGTAGGATTCTATATAGCATCAACAACTGAATGAGTTATGGTCTATGGAATTCCCACCATGTATAATAATTTGAAGTAGATCTTCTCCTATATATACATACCCCAGTATATTTGGAATTAGAAAATGGTTCAATGAGAGATGCCTTTCCATTTGTTAACTAGACCTCTCTGCCTACAGATAGTTTGAGAATGATTTTTTACATTGTTTTCTATTGACACTCATGTCCTGGATAGGCCAACAAACCATTGTTTAAAGTCTCTTTGCATAAATATGAGATGGTAGTAGAACATGTTATTGCAACATCTCTATGTGAGTTTGGGAATCTTCTCCAACTTCTTTTCCTCTAGCCTCTGGCATCCTAATCTATTTCCTTTCATAAAACTAACACCTTATGAACTATTTTTTCAATGCCAAGAATTAGTGAGGTATGTTTTTAATCCTTGATAATTTTCTAGCATTTTGAACCTCTTCATACTCTGCACTACTACCAATTGAAAAAATTCCATTAATATGGTGATGTAACACACCAGGGAGAACAAACCCGTGATGGGAATACATATTTTATCAGATATGAGACATTTAAAATAGATGGTTTAAGTTCCTTTTATAAGCCCAACAATAACCAAATTTCATTAAACAAGGTCAAAAATATATAACCAAATATATAACTATGCTATATATAGTTATCTTGTCTATAATTCACGCTTTATTTTTTCCCTAGTCTGAATAGGCCTCCACTCTTCTCTACTCATTTCCCACTTTACGTTTTCCCACCAAAGTGAAGCATAGCCTTTCAGTTTAATAGCCACCAATTTTACCTTCCTTTGCTCCGAAAACTCCTTGAATTCAAAAATTCATTCAACAATATATAACCAATCGATAAAAGCAACACCTTGCATTGCCGTTAAATTCCAGAAGTTCAACCTTCATATCACCTTCACGTCTCCTTGGCAGCCTTCTTTGCTTTTGGCGGTCTTACTCCTCATCATTAAGATGGTCATCCATGCCAAAAGGATTCTGATTTTCCACTTCTTTTGAACCCTATTGGCACTTTGGATTTATCTCTTATTCACATTGATAATCACATTAATGGAGAAGTTGATGAAAGAGCTAAATTTATTAAGAAGATTCATAAGCAAGTGAGATAAGATTTTGAAGCAATCTGAAAAGAATAAAAAGTAGGTTGATAAGCACTGGAAACAAGTTGTGTTTAAGGAAGGAAACCTGGTATGAATCATTTGAGAAAGGAACACTTTCCTAATGGAAAGTTTATTAATCTTCAACCCCAAGCTGATGGACCTTTCAAGATTCTTTAATGACAATGCTTATAAGGTGGAGTTTCCCGGCAACTATGTAGTTTCATCTACTTTAATGTTTAAGGTCTTTCTCCATATGAAGATGATGAGCCACTAGACTCGAGGATGAGTCCTAATCAACCAGGGGAAAATGATGCACTTGGACCATCCAAGTCTAATGAGAATTTGACCAGCAAGAGTCCAATGGAGTCTAATTTTGGAGCAATGGTTCATGAAATACTAATTTTTTTACCAGCCACTATTTACTTTAATGTTTCAATTAAGTATGAAGTTAATTAGAAACATAAAAGTTGGTTTTATCTCTATCTTTGCTAGTTAAGTTTAGGCATTGTTTAACACACATCTACTTATATTTCATGAGTATAATCTATATTTATTTGTACTCTATTCCATTATTATGTCATGTCATACTTACATTCTATTTGTTCGGTGCTCTTTGCATGTTTTCATTGATAGGACGCGATATGGAGCGAGAATGAATGAAGAATACACATTAGAGCAACTCCGGAGGCGCCAGCCACACCTCAGTACCTCACACGGTCGTGTTGTGCCCAAAGGCAAGGTTGTGTCGTGCCCAAAGGCACAGTCGTGTCATACCCAAAGGCACGGTCGTGTCATACCCAAAGGCACGGTCGTGCCCTACTAGCACCCTCTTGCAGATTCCCACATGGTCGTGGCGTGCCCAGAGGCACGGCCATGTCCCCTCCGTATAGCGAATCACACAGTCTGGCTGTGCTATAAGGCACGATTATACCATATTTTCCAGCAAAAGTCATGGCAAGGTCGTGCCCTAGGGCATGGTCGTGGCTGCCCTGGCTGAAGCACACACACCACGGTCGTTTCTTGAGGCACGACCGTATGGCAGAGGAAATGAGGGGGTCGTGTGCCCCTCCTAGAGCTCAACACACAAATTGTCCCCTGACATACCCATTTTCCTAGACCAAATGGGATCCAAATGATGTCAAATGGAGCCAAATTTCTACCACATAACAGGCCGACCTAGAGAACACATCATGTTAATTTCCCATTTTTGACAAAATGATACACGGCATGGCCGTGCCTTTTAGGCATAGTTGTTTCGAATTCCAAACAGCACTGCAGAGCAAAAGTAAAATGGTTATAACTTTATACTTGGTTAGAGTTACGGGTTGCTCCAGATAACAAATTATAGCTAACTTCAAGGTTTACAAATTTGCTTCAAGGTTCAATAGAGAAAAAAACACCGAAGTCGTTTTAGAAAGCACGATCGTGCCTGGACCAAACTTTGAACCAATATAGCATTCAGCTTGGTTTGAACTATAGGTCGATCCAACTATCAAATGTAGATAAGTTCAAGAGCTACAACATTGGTTCAAAGTAAAATACAAGAAAACCAAGTTTAAGAGGTAAAAACCCCGTTTTAGCAAGCCCTATAAACCTAACAAATCTGGGCAATTTAGAGGAGGTATAAAAGAATCAAAAAACTCATTCTTTAACTCATCTTAGGTTGGGACTTCGTCCCTCTCCTTGGTGAAGGGTTCTCTCCTTAGGGAGAAACCCTAGAGCTTTCATATTCATCCATCTTGATGATTCGCCCACCTTCGAAATAAGGAAACATCCCAAAGACGCTAACAATCTCCTGGATAAGCATTTCTTCTTCTCCGCTCTTAGATTTGGAGTTGTAAGTATGCTTTATTTTACATCTTTGGATTGTTCTTCCTTTTCCATGGAGTCATCTCTGAGTTCTAAGATGCAGGGAGTGATTATGATGTAATATTGATGTATGAACTATGTATATATCAATTTCCTTATTCTAGGATGTGTTTATAACTTATTCTATATATGTGTTATGCCTTGTATGTGTTTGATGAAATGTGTAAGTGGTGAATACATATGGATGTGAAGGTTTAGTCTCCACGTAGAGGAGATACTTTGGATTATATGACTAGGGGCCCAGTGATAGTGGATATCCTTTTAAACAGACTTTCTAGTGTTCTCGTCTTGAAATTGAGCCAAATCTCTACAACAGATTATCTAATTAGAGTTTAATGGGTTTTTACCAACTTAGTGTTAAGAAGTGACTTGTATAATCTAGAGATTATATAACCGGGGGTTCTAGTAACAAAGGGTATCCCTTTAACCGGACTCTCTATGTTACCTCTTCTACTTAGTAATATTAAAGTACAAATGGTGTAAACACTCTTGTGTAACTGTTGAAGGTCATACCGATAACTTGATTAGAATCCCAACAAGAGTGTAAGCATGGAGGTAGGGAGATAAATAATACATAGGGACATTAAGTAGCATCATAGTAAAACTAAAATCCTAGAAACCATCTCCCTAAGCTCATCCCCTCTCAAGATCATCTCTGTTGCTCTCTCTCGCCTTCTCTTTCTAGTTCACAAGCTCTCAACCGACCTCTCAATCATCTAGATAACTTTGTGAAATCTCTAGTGCTTAATCAACAGTCCCATGGATCGATATCTTTTTATTACTTACGACGTAGCCGTGCACTTACGACCACTCTGTAAATAACATGAACGACATAATTGATATCTATATCTTGAGGTGAGTTCTAGATTAGTTGGTTTTGTGTTGTTAGTTTACTCATTTGCAAGTACATTGAACTCATCATAGCCTATATATGTGCACATGAGAATAAGAATCTAATTATAAAAAAATAATAATTATGTCATTCTATACTAAAACAATTGCATTTATCCCCAAGAAAGTATAAACTCCCCTAATGAGGAATACAAGTCATTAACAAACAGATGTAAGCTTCAAAAGGTGCATAAGAGTAAGCATCCCAAATTTGAATATAGGCACTTCTACAGCAAAAGGAATAGTACACAATCCAAATCATTAGGGAAGGAAAAGGGATGAGCTTTCAACATATACCTTCTCACACTCGACTCTTTTTTTATAATCAATTGTCAATCCCATCTTACTTTTGTAGGCTGCTAACAGCTCCCGAGTGTGCTTTTGTTTAGCTTCTTTATCTTCTGAAGTTTCAAGTATCTCACCAGGTCGGATATTTCTTCCTCCGCCAAACTAAATATGAAGGAGAAAATATAAGAGTCATCACGAAGTGTAACTTTTTAAGAACTAGCACAATGTTTCGTCATTAAACATATTATAGTTCCCTATAAATATAATAGAAATGAAATTATTGATAATTGTAGTATGACAGATATAACCGAATAATGTTATCATACGCCAAGGGTGACTATATCCAAGGGAAACACCATCCTCAAGCACATTGCAATTTTTAAAAAACTCAAAACCAAAACCTATGACTCCTAAAATAAAATAACCTCACCTCTTTATATACACACACACACACACACACATTGGATGCATCATAAGCATGGGAAGGAATAATACAAACATATAAATCCAACACCATACTGAACATCTATCCACATCAGATAATTTAAATGAAAAAAATCTACACCAAAAAGAGAATAGAAATCAATAACACATGGTTACATGCCTATTACTTGAACATTCCCTTCATGTCTTTCTTAAAAACTTACCAGATCTACCCAGAGATTGGCAAACTGAGTTCACTACCGAACTTCAACCGAGCACTGCTCCTATCTCAAAAGCACCATAATGAATGACCGAGAGCTAGAAGAACTGAAGAAGTAGTTGTGTGAACTATTAAATAAAGGTTTTATTCAACTAAACATTCTCCTTGGGGAGCACAAGACTTCTTTGCAAAGAAGGATAACACTATGAGACTCTACATCAACCAAAGACAGGTGCTTTAGCCCACACTCTAGGCATTTTGACCAGTTCAAAGGCACTTAGTCCAGGCGAGGGTTGGGTCTTGAAGAATCAGGTGGAGATCAGTATGCAAAGAATTTAGTTGTCAAGCAACCTTGGAAGAGAGTTAGAGGTCAATCTGGTGGCAATTCCCCTAAACTCAATGTTTTTGCTCTAAGATGGGACTTTTGGTTTCTCTTCTTCAAAACTGGCTTCCATGTAGTCCATCAAGCAAATCTACATCCATGCAGAAAAAGGAAACAAGTCACAAGCATGCAAGGAGGAAAGGAAATGACAAAGACACATGATCTGGTGTGAACATGGAGACTCCCAATGACCGACAACCTTAAGGTTGGACTCCATCATAATCAGAAGAAACTAGCTTGCTAATCATTTGGCATGTTGAAGCTCCTTGTGGAGCTCGGACAAGATGTTGAGTGCAATTGTGGAAAACACACACCAGGTTCAGGTTCAGATGAGCCAAGACTCAAATGAGACAAAAACATGTGGAGATGACCCACCAAGCCAGAGCAGAACAAGAAAGCAAAAGAGAAGAAGAATTATAAGAAGGTAGTGATTTCAAAAAAAAAAAAAAGGAGGAATGGTCCATTAGAGAGTGAATTTACAAAGTTTTTGAGATGCTCTACAATCATTAGATATCCTCTTTGCCTTGTCAAGCAATCATCACCATTAATATGTGTTTGTGTCACCTTAACCTTTGAAAGCCCACCTCCCCTGCAACTCAAGGCGAGCAGGGAGTATTAATAGGAGAGAAAACTGTCATTTTCACTAGCTATTATCGATGGATGTCATATGTACAACTCGTATTTATCAACCAAGTAGACACTCAGAGGTCCAAAGTAAAATAGACAAACCTAACGAAGGGGCACAAGGGTTGCATTTATACCCATGGATTATACATAAGCGATGCTACAATATTATCAAAACTTTTGATAGCATTGAGAGAGTAATTGTCATCCATTGAGAGTGTTAGTTCGATAGTAAAGAACAAGAGAGACAAACAGAGTTGTGTGCTCTCAAGTCCCCCTTGGTAAGTTAGCCCCTTTACTCGCTCACCTTGGTGGAGCCATAACCACCTTGAGCAAGACAAAACTCTCTATTACTACATCTTTCAACCCAAACAATCAAAGTTCAGTTTCAAAGAACTGACCCTATCACCCCAAAGACTGATCCACCTAAGATAGAATGGTCTTGACCTCTGTTGAATTTAATAGCCTCAAAGGCACCTCAACTGAAACTATGGAAACCTAGGCAAACTGTAATAACCCCTTCTCAGCTTCTATTGAGATAATTTTGCTAAGCTAGCTACAACCCACATTATAATCTGAGCATAATTAATAAATTTGGCAGACTAATTTAATCTATTGTGTTCCAACCCTACATCAACAATTACCAAGCTTCTAAGTGGATTTAATTTCTTTGTAATATTCTCAAGATGAAGAACAAGATATTGCAAAATTAATCTTGAAATTATTTGAATGAAATCTAAAGCCTAAACCACTAAAATAAAGCAAGGCTCAAATACAATATCCGATTATAGTTAAAGAAGATCACCACATTATCTCCATACTGATTAAATTACCAAAGTCAATGGGCCAATTTTTTTATTCAACTTGGCAACCAGATTTGCCATGAGCAGTAGTTACTTAAGGAAAATGATGGAAATATGGCACATAAAAATATTCGTTGGATTAGACCTTATCAACAAGCAAACAAAGGAAAAATAGATAACAGCGCACCATTAAAAGCATCAAACTATTTAACTTCCAATAAATAGAACACAAGATGGCATACTGTTTTAGAAATGTTGCTTGGTCTTGGAAAAACTCCCCATGTAGAAACCATGGGCTTATAAAATACTGTGTTATCATCATTCTCCTCTTGCTTCACTGTTTCTAATGGCATGGCAGTCTCAAACTTGCTAGGATCCCCAACAATAAGCTCCACCTCAGGGAAATCCCCATCCACAAATGGTTCTACAGTTGAAGCAAAGCCAGGTGGCATTCCTTTATATGCTTTCTTCTCCGCGAAATCAAGCCCCAAAAAATCAATATGAGATACTTTAAGATTACTCTTTTTTGATGTGCTTTTCTCTTCAATGCCCTTCCCTGAATCTGGCAGTTTCATCTTTCTTTGATCTATGGAGAAGGGTCAATTATTAGCTTTTGGTTGTTTCATGACTTATGGAATTTAGAAGATAATCTTAATTTTGACTAACAAACACTCAACAAAGGACACAGCCAATGTGAATGACAAGATGGTGATCTAGAGAATTCGATCTTGCTTTTATCTAGTCTAGCCAATGACCGATGGTAAGTTAGAATCGACTAATAAACCAGTTAGCAGATTAACATGTGTAGATCCAGGCGTAACAGGAGTGCCACAGTTAAGTTGACTAACATGCAATACTAAGTCAACTGACAACCAATAACCAATGGAGTTTAAATAGTTAGGTAACTTGAATGATTATAGGTGAATGTATAGGGAGTATAATAAACCAAAGAAAACTTCAGTTAACCAAACCAAGTTATCTAATTGATACTGATATAGTGATGCATAGAAGAGTTCTGTAGCAAATCCCAGATAGTTGCGACTAACGCAGCTTGAAGTTGATGATGCACCGGTTGATAATCATCATCATCGAATATTTTATTTCAATCAAAAACATTTTTCATCGCTATTTTTCATATACACAAACAAAAGGAGATGAAAGCTTAGCTGATTTCTGAAATACAAAAATTTCTTCCAGAACCAGAAAAGAGAAACTAATACAGCAACTAAAACCACCAACAGTTACCATATGATAGCGCCTTAACTGCAATAAACATAATGTTACATCGCAAACACTTACCAGACTCCATTGTAGCAGCTGCTTTGTTCTTTTTGTATTTCTTAGCTCGCTCCATCGCAAGCTTAACTGCGGTGGGGATCTCTGGAGGAGATTCAGCGGCAGCTTCATTGGCTAACTCAGCATCACTAAGTCTAGGGGAGAGATCGGATTCCACAGTTGGAATAGGTTTTTTGGCCTTCTTGTAGGCTTCGGCTTTGGAGAAGGCAAGCTTCACCGTCTCTTGGGGCGACTGTTCTTGTTCAGGATTTTGGTCAACAGGAGAGGCTTGCGCCGTCGACAAGGAATTGGAATTTCTGCTGCGGAAGAAGAGTAGATGGGGTTGGTACGACGAAAACTTGAGCTGGGTAACAGGGAAAGCACAGGCGCAACGAGCGATGGAAGCCATTGCGGCTCCGGCCTTCCCGAGTTCCCAATGCGAAGGGGCAGGAGGATGTCGTAAAATTTATACGTGGCAGAAATAATTGCTCCTTTTATCAATAACTACTCGCTATCCTCACCTTGTGTAGATAATAATAAATATTGATATATAAACTAATTAATTAATTTTAATATAATTATAGCTGAAAAATTGGAAGGTCGCCCTTATTGATAATTAATTAATATTGATAATAATAAATATTTATGTATTCAGAAATACACTCCTATTTTAAGCTTTATTAAAACAAAACACATTTTCATTTTGCAATACGATTCAGTATTATAAGTCTCGTTGTAAAACAAAAATAAACAAATCACGGAGAGATTAATATTTAAAAAAATATTTTATATCTGTTAAAAATTAATTCTAAAATTTATTAAAATAAATATCTATAAAAATATCGTCAAGACATAAGGACACGTTAAAATTGCTCTCAATGTAGTTTTCATCAAAAGTATTTTAAAATGATACTACTTTGATTAAAACTTCGGATGCTCTTAACAGTTTATCTTCGCGATGGAGTAGAGTTACCAAATTCAATACAATGTAGAGTATAGAAAGTGATCCGGTGAGGATAGATAAGTTATGTGCAGAAAGTTGTGGCTTCCAGTAAGGCGTCACATGGCAAATGACAAAGCAGATAGCGCGGCACCACGTGGTGGGAAACACGACAACTCATGCCACAATACTTAGCCGGTAAAACAACCCAAGCTCACATGATCGCCCGG
>JBBPFP010000010.1:2873419-2886202 GCA_037974795.1 Kaempferia galanga
TGCAGGTTAAGCGACTTCCGTGCAAACCTACAGTTAAGACGTTTCTCTACCGATAAGGAGGTTGTGCTAGCCGGTGTTGTCGGAGTTTGATCTACAGAAGGATCAAGGGTTCGTCCACCTTACGGACATGCTGTGGAGTAGGAATAAGCTATCTCCGAACCATGTAAATGACGTATGTTAGCGGTTTGCTTTCTTATTCTTGTATTTTAAATTTTTAAGTTCCTACTTGTGTATATTCCGTTGCGCACTAACCATAGTAGGAACAAGTAAGTTGACCATCATTTGATCCCCAACAAGAAGTCTACTGAGTGATTAATTTTAACTGGAGGTTAGACAAGGGAAAGTCCTAGTGACTTAAGCTAGGTCTTCGTGAGTAGGTGGTAAAAGTCCTGGTAAGTGAAGTCAGACGGTGAAAGTCCTAGTAAGTAAAGTTATGCATGAGTGAAATAGGTAAAGAAAAGTCCTAGTGAGTAAATCTAGGTAATAGAAAACCCTAGGGAGGTAACCTTAGGTAATGAGACGTCTTGGAAGAGTAAACCCAAGCAAACGGTAAACCTAGTATGTCACATAGGCTTACAGGATTAGACTTAGGTTACTTATTTGTTGTTGTATGCTCAGGAACCTGAGCTGGAAGCAAGACTGGAGAAGTAAACATACACAAAAGATAACTAAGTGGCCTGGATAGACTCCAGGCAGCTGGATTTGTTCCAGGCACCCTAAAGTCCAAGCGCATGGATTTGTTCCAGGCGCCTAGATGGTCTAAGAGCCCCTGTTGATTCCAGGAGCATAAATGGTCCACATTCAACCCAAGAGGATCAACTCATGATGTGGCATAATATCTAGGAGCCCAAAATGGTTCTAAGCGTGATGTTAACAACATCGGATAATGTCACGGTTGTTTCAGGTCTGGATAGACTTAACTGGGGGCAATTGGAATGGATCTTTATAAGGCACTTTGATCAGAGCTTCAAAATGACTTTTTCTATAACTACTCATACGCTCCTTGCTCGAAAAAAGCGATAAGGCTCTGCTCATGCGACAGGGGAAACATTAGGAGTGTGTGACACTCAGGAACTTTCGGACCGACTTATGATGACTTGTTTAGTTTGCTTGTATTTATATTACTATACACTAGTATTTAATTTTCATTTGTATTTACGTACGAATTTTAAGACATATTTTTTTGCCTCTGGAAAATTTTGAAAAAGAGAACATTAGTGGACGGACACTTTCCATTATTAGGCCTTGGACGTACTAATCCTAGGGATTGGGAACCAAGTAAATTCGTGAGTGACGCCGGGGCAGGGTAACAATTATCCTGCAGGATTGAATTTGTATATGCCAGCAAGAATACCTGAAATAATGATTCAAAGAGGAATACCAAGAAATAGAAAAATAATGGTACTGCCAAAAATATTATTAAAACCAAAATCTCTCTCTCCCTTTTTACAAAAGCCCTAACCCTTGTTTAAATAACCTAAGAAATAAGAAAAATTCATAATGGATAAAAGAAAACTCTTCCTAAAAAAAGAGATAAAATTTAAACTAATTTTTAAAGAAGAAAACTAATAAATAAAAAGTAAAAGAAAACTTATCCTTTAAAAAAAAAAGAGATAAAATCTAAACTAATTTTAGAAAAAAAATTAATCCTGAAAATTTAAAATAAATAAAAGAAAAATTTAGCTGATTCGATCTCGTCTAGACTCCAAATAGAATGCAATCATGTTAAAAGACGATAAACTAATCATCTTTCTTTTAAGTAGCCTCGATTGTCCTTCAAGATTTAAAAGAGAGATTTATAGCATTATTTTTTCCTCGTCATAGTCGAATGGGAATATAGACATATAAAGGATATAAATTTGTCATGTGGTTGGATGTTCCTGCATCATTTGAGTCTTTTTTACTTTGTTATTTTATATTTCTATTGTGCACAAACTTTAATAGAAGATAAATAAATGATAAAATATGAAAAGAAACAATTGATTGATATTCTCCTCTATTGACGTTCACTGATCCTACAGTAACAAACTACATTTAGACTAAGCGAGCTTTATTTTGCAATAAACCATTATGAGATTTACCTCATGCAAAGGCTTCTGTTAGAGAGAGCTTATATCAAACCTGGAATTGTATATACATGAATTTTCTAGTTTTTGATTTCCTTCGTACAATACAAGGGACATTGTGTTAGGGATAATTTACAAGAACTCATTTGTTTAAACTCTTCCATTGAGTTGTATCCTGAATAGGGTGGTATACCGTAACGTATCTAATATTTTATGTCATACTGTATACCGTACTAAAAATTTTAGTATTTGAAAAATATATATCAATGGTGTACTAAAATTTTAGTATACCGAAATTTTGTGATCCGGTAAGGATGGAGGAGCCTCACAAGATGACGTGGCAGCCGACGCAGCGTCACGTGGCGGAAGGTGTGGCAACTTAGGGTAGGATATTTAGTGGATGAAGCACCTCATAACCGGACGAGCGAGAGTGCGGCCGACAAACATCTCCGGTCATCCGAAAAGGCAACGGACCGATCGGAAGCTCTGCTCGGGCGAACGAGGCCAGCCTCAGTCAATACAACTCCAGAGTCGGTCCAGCAGCAACTTCAAGCATATCCCGTCCAAACGCACAAGCGGCTCGGTCGGTCCAGCTCATCAGCAATATTGGTCTTCCCTGAGGAGGCGACGGAACAACCTCCAGCTCCGCTCAGCCGGACGAGATTCTGCAGCTGAAGATGCTCCACCCATCCGGTCGGCGCATGACCGGCCAACCACCTGAGTCAGACATCGCAGATTGCCGCGTACGAAACACGCCGCGGATCTCTGACAAGTGTACGGAGGCGGTGCGCCCGATGAGGCGAGGTGTCAGAACTTATGTTGCAGCCCACCATTGGTCGGTGTTACAGGTCGCAACTCATCATTGGTTAAGACACGTCACCGCATGTGCCAAATAATGAGCACCCGCTATAAATGGGGATCCTCAGTCTTCATCGCAAGTACGCTTTTCCACGCTTTTACGCGCACCTATTCCCACATAGTCTTACATACAGTTCTTTCATTGTTCGTTGTCAGTGCATATTTCCTCAGGATCACCTCACTGACTTGAGCGTTGGAGTATCAAAACAGGGGACCCCTTCCCTGGTTTGGTAGCTAACGTTCTGTTGGTCTGCGCGAGTGCTTATAAGTCTCGGATGGACCAAGCGCCACTCAACCGACATACCCTTTCTCAGATAGTACTTTCATTGTTCCGGATGGACAAGGCGCTACTCAGCCAATATACCCTAGCTCGTGCAGTACTTTTACTGTTCTGGATGGACAAGGCAACACTTAGTTAACCTATCACAGCTCGATCTACTTATCACTCACCAAACCAACTATATTTCCAAATTATCCGTCCAATTTCACACACGGTCACATAAAAAACTACATGTCAATTAAGTTTTCCGATTCAATTGCACCTGTATTTTATTGGTTAAATTGGATATTATTTTGTTCATTTTGTTCGTCCACATTAATCTGCGTGGTTGGACATGTGCCAACTAAAAAATCTAAAAATAATAATAATAAAAAAAACGAGATCTTATGGTGTTGTTGGCCGGCGTCTTACATTGTGAGTCAGCCCTACCATAAGCGGCACGAAAGCCGCCAAAGTCCAGACTGTGCTGCCTTACCACGTCGTGCATTGAATCGAGTGCGCGAAGTCGAGGAGATCCAGATGCAGACAATAATGATGAACATTGTCACTGAATTGACCACCACCGCCACCGCCGACAGCACCAATTGCGTCTCTTCTAATGAACAATTGCACTCCACGCGATAGATGAAATTGCGGAGATAGCTAAGTCTTGCTGAAGCAGTAGGAGCCTCTGTAATAATGGAGATGACGAAGCAGATGGGAATGCCTCCGCCGGCGCTGGCTGAGCCACCTCAACTCAAGGAGCAAGGGAACGATGGAGCAAAGGTGCATGCTTGGTTTGGAGAGACGAAGACGCTGGTGGCGCTCGCTTTGTTCACCTTCGTCCTGCTTCTCACTGTGCTTTCGGGAGCCCATAGAAGATTATCTCTCGATCAGGTGTTCTCGAGACCAGCAGAGGTCTCGCAAGGAGGTAAATCCTCTGTTCCTCTTTCTAATCCTTTTCACCTGCATGCGATTTAGATGGGATTTCTGAATCGCACACTATTTTGCCTAGAAAAGCTTCATTGTCTTGATCTTATTCCTTGAATCGATGGCTTACATTTCTGAGGGGGGCGTAAGATTTGCTTATAGCATAACGGTATAGCAGTAGGTTCTGATCGCTGGGACAAAGTCGTAGAATTTAAGCCGGATTCTTGCTTCATCAAACTCATCGTTCTCCTTCCACTCCCGGCGGCGGCGGCGGCGGCGGCAGCAGCAGCAGCCGGTTGTGGATGTTCTTCGAGAACCAACGCTACCGGCGGATCTCGAGGATCCTGTGTCGTGTGAGACACGCGCGATAAAATCGCCATTATTGGATGCCGTCTACACCGTGGGCACGCCTCGGCTTCCTCGCCGCAATCACGGATCGGCTGTTTCGTGTTGGACACGGTGCCGGTTCGTCAACAGCCCACTGAATTCGCTTCCGTCATTGCCGACACAATTTATGATGATTTGTTTTTGCTGTCGATGTCTCAGCCGGAAACAGAATGACGCGTCTGTTTTCTTTTTTCTACTTAAATGATTTGTTTCTGATGATACAGTTCGTTTGCTTCCTGTGTGCTAAATGTTCAGTGTCCAATACGAGTTGCAATGCCAATTCTTCCATTGCCAATTCTTCCACTGGGGAACCTTCGGTAGACAAGTCGCTTGTTGGTCTGCTCTCCGGCGCATTCGACGAAGCCTCTTGCCGGAGCCGGTTCGAGGCTGCGCGACTGTGGAAGCCATCAAACCACACCCCTTCTCCGTATCTCTTACAGAAGCTACGAAGTTATGAAGCTCTCCACAAAAAATGTGGCCCAAACACTGAGCTCTACAACAAGAGCATAGAGCAGTTGATGTCGAACCGCAGCATGGGGCCGATGGAGTGCAACTATGTAGTATGGATGCCATCTGATGGCTTAGGCAACAGGATCATTAGCATCGCCTCAGCTTTCCTCTACGCACTCCTTAATAACAAGGTCCTTTTGTTGTCCCTTTCAGAAGACATGAACGGTCTCTTCTGTGAGCCATTTCCCGACACAACTTGGGCTCTGCCTTCCGGTTTCCCTATCAAGAACATCCGATGGATCTGGAGCTTTGATAAAGATCCAAATCGATTTGGAAGCATGATGAAGAAAAAGTTACTCAGCAATCACATGAGCATTGGCAATGCTTCACCGCCTTATCTCTATCTTCACCTCATACACGATAACGACGACTACGATAAGATGTTCTACTGTGAAGACGCTCAGCTACTGCTTCAACATTTCCCCTGGATATTGCTGAGGTCGAATCAATATTTTGTGCCCTCTTTGTTCCTCGTACCTAAGTTTGAGGAGGAATTAAGGGTACTCTTCCATGAGAGGACGGCCGTGTTCCATCTCCTGGGAAGATACCTGTTCCACCCATCCAACTCGGTCTGGGGTTACGTAACAAGGTACTACGAAGCATATCTAGCAAATGCAAAGGAAAGGCTAGGGATGCAGATAAGAATTTTTGGAGAGGTCGACTTCAACAGCCACTCCAGTTATATAATTGACTGCGCACTGACAAAAAGGCTTTTACCCGGCCTTGATTCAAAAGGTACTGCTCTTCCAAACATCACTGGAACGAAGCCAAAAGCTGTTCTCGTGACGAGTTTGAACAGTGGATACTTTGAGAGGCTAAGAGACATGTACTATGAGCATGCAACGGTGACGGGAGAGGTGATTGGCGTTTATCAACCCAGCCACGAAGAGCGACAGCACACAGAGAAGCTCAATCACAACATGAAGGCTCTGGCAGAAATTTATCTTTTGAGCTTCAGTGATTCGTTGGTCACCAGTCCATTTTCTACCTTTGGGTATGTGGCACAAGGTCTCGGTGGTACAAGACCGTGGATGCTTGTGAGGCATGATAAGGACAATCTTTGCCTTCAATCCTTGACGATGGAACCCTGCTTTCACTTCCCTCCATCTTTTGAGTGCAAATCGAGAAGGAAAATGGACCTCGGGTCAGTAGTTCCATATTTGAGGCACTGTGAAGACTTTCCTCGTGGCATAAAATTGTTTGATTAGACATGGAGCATACCCGACACCAATTATATTGCATGATTTATCGATTTAAATACTCAGCTCCTGTTTAATTTTGTATTGGAGTTCTTTTTCTCCTACTATAAGATTTGACTACAAAATGCTACAAATCCATGTCTGGTGGCAAGTAAGAAACCACGTAGTTACCATCGAATGGATCTTGACAAACAAAGAGATTAAGAAAACCCAAGACAACTAGGACCATATAAAAAACGAGTTCATATTAGAATAAATAGGGAAAAAGTTGATCTAAGATATATGGAAAAGATCGAGACTCTACTTTGAGGATCTGGCACCTGCACCTGACTCGATCTGCCCAGTGAATCAAATTCGACGTTAGGTCATGCGTGGCATGTTATGCGATTTGTACAAATCCGCACAGAAAATTATTTCCAAGCTAAATATGATAAGAAAACAGTCATCTATTTCACTATATTAGCTCTGTTGATGGCATAATTAACTTTGCCATAGTGAGATAAATATAAAATTGAGAGTGTTTAGTAGTACTTTTGGAGATGCTATTTTATGACTTCAGCGTCTGAACCTCCTTTCTGGTTAAAAACGTGACCAATCGTGGTAAAAAGGATCTCCTTTTTGAGTTTCGTAGGGCAATTGTTGCATTTGACTGCGGTATATAGGTTCGTCGACTTCCTGATGAACTTGCATAAGCAGCATCTACTTCACTGATTGCGCCTTCTAGATCAGAGAGGCCTCTAGCATCATTGCTAACTTTTATTGGTTGTTCAAGCTCAGCTCTCATTGTTTGCAACTCTTGTTCCGCATCTAGCTTTCCTTCATTGGCCATCTTAGCTTTTCCCATTGCAGCTATTTGGAATATTTTCTTCTTCTTAATCATCTTATTTGTTTCCTCCAGTTTTACTAGACTCTTTAACTCAGATTCCTTGGCAGCTTTAATTTGTTCAAAAGCAGAAATTACTCTGTTATAAGCAATCTCCTCGGCTTCATAGGTGTTCTTGCTAAGTTTATAGTACTGTTCAATTGGTAGGGTTACTCCATTTGCCGAGTTTGCACGTTCACTTTCTTCCAATGCTTCGAGTGCTGATTTAGCCAACTTCTCGGAAGCTTTGGATGCTTCAATTTCCTTCATAATTGCATTTAGTCTTTTCTCCATCGTGTTAGCTGCAGCATTGGCTTGCTCCGCTTCATACTTAGCCTTCTTTAGTTCCTCACGCATCAAATTGGCCACCAATTTAGCGTGATCTGCTTCCTCAGCCGCTTGTTGCAGTGCCCTGGGTAGGCCCACCATCTTTTCTCTGGAATCCTCATCTTTGCTCATAATTAGCTCCAGTTCAGTATGAACCCTGTTAAGTTCAGCTTCAAGTGATGAGACTGAAATGGATGAAAGATTTTCCCTCTGTTTCATGGTGGCCAAGGTTGTTTTCTCCATTTCCAGATCATTCTTGAGTGAAGAAACAGCGAATTTTAAACAATTGACTTCATTCTTAGCATTTGCAATATGGGACCTTACTTCCTCGAGCTCTTTAGTAGTTGAGGCTAATGCTTCTTGAGTGTTTGTTTCTGTCTCTTGTAAATCTCCTTCCCAATAAGCTGGCATCTGTTCTTGAGTGATTTTGGTTCCCAGGTTCTTTTGTGCTTCTTGGTACGAAGATAATTCATTTTTTAGACTGACAAATAATGTTGAAGCTCTGTCCAATTTCGATTCAAGATCATGTGTCAACAGGAGTTTCTCGTTAAGGTGTTGTAATTCTCCTACAGCTTGCTTCAGCTGTTTTTCCCAGTTTAATCTATCTTGATCTAAGGCCAAGGCTGCAGCAATTCTTTGTTCTTCTGCTTCAAGATGCGCAAAATGAGCAGACTCAAGATTTTCCTTAATCATGATAAGTTCACGGGTCAGGTCCTCAACAGTCCTCTCAATTTCCCTCGATGAAGAAACAGAATCATCAGCTTTCGTTACTATGATATCCCTCTCCTGAACTAATGAATCATATTCTCTTTTTGTGGAGTCAAGCTCTTCATTTACCAATTTCAGCTCTGTAACTGCACTGGCACATCTTTCCTTGGCGACCTCTAGTTGTGTCTTGGCAACCACGCTTGCACTGTTAGCAATTCCTTGCTCCATTTCTTTCAGCCGTAGATCAGCAAGTTCGGAATCTTGTTTGGCTTCTGCCTCCTGAGTTTCTGCTTTCTCCAAACCTAGATTAAGCTCTTCCACGAGTCTTTTTGCAGAATCTAGCTCCTTTAGCACCTGTTCTTTAAATGCTTCTGCAACTTCACATTGTGCTTTGTATACTGGGATTTTTTCATGTACTTTCATAAGTTCAAGTTGGGCATGCTTGCGCTTCTGACAGCAATATATATATATATTCGTTAATCGTTACCTATGTATTATTAATAGAATCTGCCAACAAAATAATAGAGGGAAATTGTGGTAAGATAAAACCAAATATTGCATCTCAAAGCCACAGAATTTTTGAAATTTGTACAATAACCAACTAGTGTAGAACCAACTGCAGAACCCAAAAGTTGAGGCTTATCGTATTAGTGTAGAATAAAACACTTAGTATTACTAGCCATGGTCAATGATTTCAGTTTGAGCATCAGACGAAAATAGTAAGAGGAAATAGATGATCAAGCTTTCTGATCAATGTTTGACTACAGATCTAAAACATATTGTGTTTCTAGCTACAAAAGTCCAAATACACCACAGCATTAGGCTAAGTAGACCATACATATAGGAAAAAGAAGAAACATTAATCATTGAAAATATCATACAGCAAACGATTCTATTAATCCAAATCTAGTCTATAGGCTACTCTTGTCAGTATGACCTGTTACTTGTGGGCAAATCGCAAGCATTCCAGTATCATCTTTATAATCACAAATGGAAAAGTTTACTTGGAGTCGAGATAAAAGAAACAGTAGAATTAGGATAGTTAAAATGATAATCGAACTGACCTCTATAATCAGTTCCTTTTGAGCTTTCCAATCAACAGTCCCTCCAAATTTAGATACAGCCTGTTTAACAGACTCAAAAGGTGTTGCAGTGTCAATGAAGCTTCTTTTCATATCATCTTCCTTTAAATTCTTTAATACTCCATCACTAGGTTTTGGCACCTCAACTCCTTTTAGTTCATCACGAGGAAGACTTGCTGAAACATTATTAGATTCCAATGAAATGTCCTCTTTCTCATTAAATTTTATTCCTTTAGGTGTAGATTATAGGTAATAGATGAAGTTTTCTCATTCTTTCCTAATATTACATGTTGATTACCATTATCTTGCTGGCCCATGACGAAGAGTAAAATGTCTTCTGGACTACAACCTTCCATTGAGAAAAATGAATTAGCACGTTCTGTCCTTTCTTCAATGAACTCTGATTCCTCCATCTGAGGAAAATTTGAGTATCCACTTAATAATTTCTTTGTAAGAAAAGATAAGAGCAAGAATATAATCGAACCTTGTAACAAATAAATTGAAATGCAATTAATTGAGGTTGCACCTTGTTTCATTTGAATGTAATCATGATCATTTATAATGTTCAGAAGAGATATTGGATGCTTGCAAAAATTTGCAATACCTACTATAAGTTAATCCACAATGTCATAATAACATAAAGCCTGACAAGGCATAATTTAACCAGGGAACCATGAACTAGGAGTAGTAATCTAATCATACATAATCTAATGCCATCGTTTCATAGGAAATCAATAGTTTTATCACATTTCCAACATTTTGGCATATGTTCATCCATCAATCTGATTTAACCTCATTGGATTATGAACTTCAAACAGGATTTAACTTTCTACTACATGATAGAGAATATAGTGCTTTACTATATACTGGATTAGGAACCTTACGGTTTCTGAAAAATTATTATAGCCAAAGATAAAGTAGTAAATATCTACATTATGAACATCTACTAAACACAGAATTAAAGAAGAAAAAAAAGATTGAGGAACAAACATCATTATATGAGCATTTACTAATTGATAGGGTTTGAGATATGACAGCTGAAACTAACTCAGAATAGCTGAGTATAGAGTCCTTAAGAGAGGAAAAACCATGAGCCATTTTCGAAGCTCCAAAAATAAAAAAATAAAAAATGATGGGGAGTATTTCTGGTTCATTATTCATAATCATCAGAAATTTCATATGTACAAAACAAGCAAAACAATGCATAACGCCAAGTTCAGACAGGTAATTCAAAGAAGAAAATGAGAAGAAAAGGTAACCCACATGAAGAAGATCCTCATGCAATGATTCACTACCAGAAGACTAAATAGCTTTATGGAAATTTCTTATACGAATATAGTTGCAGCCCCGACAATTGTGTAAGTATAGATAGCATGCAGGAGAATACATACCAACAGAAAGACGAAATATAAATTTGAAAATAAAAAACTTGCATGTTCTTTATGCGCTACAATTTTCAATCAGGAATTTGGAGATCACAAATAAGCTACGTGGTTGTCATACTAGACAAATGGCATATAAGGTCACGAGTCATCCCCTTGCCCAATCCGTTCCAAATCCTCTCTGTACTCTCCTGGCCATGAATAGTTTATCTTTTTCTTAGGCCTACAAAAAAAAATATATATGCTGAAAAAATTGATGATTTCTTTGTTCTTTATAGTGGAAACACCTCAAAAAATAAATAAATAAATAAACAATGTAAAATTATGGTTCACACACGAAAAAAGAGATAATTATGTTTGTAGTACGCGTGGAAAATGAAATGCTTGGCGTTACCTTCGGTTTTTGTCCTGTTTTATTATATTGCGCGATAAAAATGTAAATGCACAAGGAGAGCATCGTCACAACACTTATTTCCTGGTTTTATTCCTTTTAAATTAGGGCATAAAACATTTCTTCTAAAACATTTCTACCTGGTTTTATTCCTTGTTGGATGAAATGATGAGACTTTGTTGCATCTATAAACAACAGATAAAATTGGTAAAGGAGGCACCTTTAGATCCGTGTGTTCAACCAGTTGGTTGCCGGACCCATCCGCCGGAGAGCCGATACGGGACGATCAGCCACCCTTTTCTTCTCGACTGATTCGGCTCTTGAATCTGTAGAATGCCATCGCTGATCTAGGGCCACATCAAGCTTTCATGAGATGGTGTAGCCGACGGCAGTAAATATCTCGGGTGCGAGAATGCGCGTCCTTGGTGCGGCCACCGCGGGGCACCCATTATTAGGGGCCACGGATGACGACTAGATAGCGCGAGGGTTTCGGAAGGAGACAGTAAACGACGATAGAGACGGTATAGGAGCCGAGATGAGAGACGGAAGCACAGTGTTGCCCGGTGCTTGCATTGCTGTAGGAGTTATTGTCGATCACGCAGCGGCGGCGGTGGCGGCGACGAGAAGATGCAAAAGTGACTGTGCGAGAGAAGAGCAAATAGTTAGCTTGATTAAGATATTATAACATTATTTGTCTTTTCGAGGCCATTATATGTTATCAAAAAAAAATTGAAATTTTGTCATTAACTTTAGATATTTTAACAATATTACCAAAAATGTAGACACTACTTTAATATTTACCAAAAGTTATATTTAAATATCTGATCTCTTTATTCTATCTATCCTGCCAGCTGATTTTTTCTCTTTTTATGCATATAAATCCTTTTCTATTTTCTCTTTGTTTTTCTCTTTAACCATATCAAACCGTTGGGTCTGATATCAAGCTCATACTGGACTTTTTTTTAAGAATATTATAATACCTCTAAAAGCCTAAATAAGTAATAGAGGGTTGTTAGACTCCTTACAATATCAGAAATCCACGGAATCTGAAATGGTTGCAATATGAGGTCTCTAAGTCAATAAGTGGGTTTTGATCAAAACCCACTAATTGACCTAAACAGGTCCAATTGGATCCATTTCAGATCCTATGAATTTCTAAGGTTGCAAGGAGTCCAACGATACTCTCTATTACTTATTTTGACTTCTCTAGAGGTATTAAAATATTATTTAAAAAATTAGTCCAATGGGGGAATAAATTAAACGTGAGTTTGATATATTTTATATCAGACCCACATTAGATCTGATACTGTGATATAGAACCATATCAAATTATATCAGGCCCAATAGTTTGATATGGCACTACAAGATTTGTGCAAAATAGCGACGAATATTTAGCGACGAATATTTAGCGACGAATTGATTGATTGTCGGTGTTAAATTTTACCTTATTTTATACTTTTCTTTGAAATTGACTAAACAAAAATCACATTAGCTTGATAAGTCAAACAAATGCTACTTTTTTAGGTGAAGAACAAGAATCTTAATGGGCAAGCAGGAAAAAAGAGAAGGAGAAAAATTAACGTTCAAATGCTCTTATTTGTATGCTTAATTTGATTTGCTCTTCTTCCATTTTATAATCCTGTTTTTTCTTTTTTTTTCTCTCTATTGTTAATTATTATTATTTTTAAAAAACATAAAAATTAAAACATATATGCAAATAACCATATTTAATAGCAACTAAAATTTATAGCTCACTCAAAAATAAATAAATAAAAATAAAAATATTATAAAAGATAAATCAAAGGGTCTCATAAGTCCACGT